>CM021763.1:82339200-82385729 GCA_011075105.1 Heteronetta atricapilla | reverse complement strand
TTTTTTTTTTTTTTTTTTTTTTTTTTTTTTTTTTGTTTGTTTGTTTGTTTGTTTTATGAAGAGTTTCACTCGGATGCTTTGAGGAACCTTGGCGGCACTTAAGTGAGCGCAGTTCAGGGTGGGAAATGAAAGTCGGAGAGGCAAACGGCCAGGGTGTGCCAGCAGCCCGTGGGTTCGGAGGGTTCGGAACACCAAGGCGACACTTTAGCTCGTTCGCTGCAATAAGAAATAACTTGCAGATCTAATCTGAATGCAGCATGCTGAAATGCTAATGTGCCTTCGGGTCTGAAGAACTCACAAAAGAGTGATCCCGGCATTGTGTCAGCAGTGACATTACCTACATTATGATTTTCACAAACACATCCAGGGGAAAAAAAAACAACAACACAGATGAACTGATTTTTCCTCTTAAACAGGAACAGGCTGTACTTACTTATTACAAGTCTATAGGCATATGAATAATCTTCCTCCTCTGATTCCATATGCACTTTAGTAATCCCCATCTCCTCTGCTCTTTGAGCTGGATGAGTGTGTGCACTGTGAGCAGAACACATACCCTCCCTACCACCCGTGTTTCTCCAATTTGCATGTCGAAACTAGCCATCTAAATTCATATTTACACAGCCACTTTCCAAAGCCTTAGAGCCTCTGAAAAATAATTCTGCAAGTTTGACACTACATTTGTATGTGTTCCTCAGAAGTAATAATTAAAAATGCACCACATTTCAGGTAAAAATGTGAACTTGCCTGGCATTACTTGTCACTGCTGGCTTCTCTATGGACCATCTCATGGTGAAGACAAAAAATGAAACAAATAAAACAGAAATAAGTATCCGTGATGTGGGTATTAATTAACAACCCTCCCTCAACGTTGCCTGTCTGCTTGTGACCACATCCCACTATAACCATTCATGGGAATAGGCATAGTTTTGGGGCACAAAAGCGGAGATGGTTCTGGAAATCCACACATCCTACATGACCCTTGTATGATTGGGAGACAAGTGGACTCAGAAGTCAGAGCCTATGAAGGCCACATGCTCGGGTGACCCCTTAAAAGCTCCAGGAGGACCAGTAACAACTGGGGTCTTTATGTGAGCAAGCTGCCCTCGTTCTTAATGTACACACCCCGGGCAGGGGGATCTTCTCCCCTCCATAGGACTTTCCATTGCATAAGCTCTTTTAGCAGTTTTTAAACAGGGAGGGAAATATAGTCTGCTTGTCAAACACCAACTGGACATACATAAAATGCACTCAGAAGTCTTTAAAGATTCACCGTATTTTATAAAGGATTTAGTTTCACACTCTCTGCAAGGTCAAAAAGCAACATCAAAAGAGAAAGCTCCTTCTGGGATCATGTCTTCTGCACTGAGCATTACCACACGCAGGCAAATAGTGGGTGACTCATACCTGCTGTTTCTTGACTCTAGGTTAAACTTCGAACATAAATTATGTCAATCTGCTCATGTAAATTTTCCACAAATCATGGCTGGGTTGAGTTATATGGCACACTTTATTTTCCCCAACTGCAGGTATATTTGAATTCAAGTAGGCTGTCAAGTAAATATTTAAAGGTGAAACATATAAGTGAAGACAAAGAGCAGCCAGTAAATGGTGATGTTATGGTCTTTTTTCATGGCTTAAGAGCCTCAGGATTATCATGCAAATATGAAAGGATATCTTGATTAGAAATAATGCATGCCATCATACAGTATCTTGAGCAGGGAATAAAGATATACCATTTAAAGAAATTATAGTTTTAAAATTTGAAGTCAAACACTTTTTAATTAGATATTGTCTTCTTTTCTTCCAGGCCATTATTATATAATTATTATTCCAGGATATTATGAGTGCCAGAAGATGCAAAAGAATTAAGAATCAATTAATTATTAATACATTGTAATAATTGTGCAAGATTGTGGAATACTGAATGTACAGAGTAAGAATTGGCAAGGAATAATGATGGAGAAGAAATTGTTAAAAAATAAATGCTTTTTGTTGTTGTTGGAGACTGATTCTTTTTTTCCTTTTTGATCATAGGATAAGTTACAACCATCTGTCTGTTTCTGCATCTATCTAAATATGTGCCTGAATATATTTTGGGGGGTTATGTCTAATTTGCCAGGCCAGCAGAAAGCCATATCCACTCAAGATGCATTCACTTTTTAAAGCTTCAGATAAAGGGGTCAAGGTCATAGCTCAGCCAGCTTGTAGAATACGAATTGAATCACAGTAACTTTCCCAGGTTGAGAAATGTAGGCAGGAGTTTTGCTCTGTGATTCATTTCTTTTTAAGCGCATTCAGTTCTATCTCAAGCTTGAGAATATTTTTAAGCTTTCCTTTGTTTTAGAAACTTCCTGAGCACAACTTTGTGTTAGTACTTAGAAAACAGGAATATGTTGTGTTTAAAAGTGTTGCTGTAGGTTTTGAGACCCTGGGTCTGTATTTCAGGTGATCCAGGGAAAAACGTTCTCACAGAATTTGGAGAAAGGACAATCAGTCTAATCACATATAAAGCTCTTCTGTTTCCAAAGGAGAAAGGAAGTGTGTCTCTTAGTAAGTATTTCTGAGAAGTCTAGCATAAACAAGGACTTTGGAAAACTCAAGTGCAGAGGTAAATTCTTACCTGGTAGCCAAACAGTTTTCTTTGCATACTGTATGGTAGAAGATAAGAATCAATTCTCAGCTCAGAAAAAAAGAAAAATTCTTAATATTAAAAGCTATCATTACCAAAGATGATGTACTTAAGTATTTATATAAAAATTGTAAGCCTTGTCTGTAACTTAGTCAAATATATCACCTTTAGTTAGTAAAATAATTACAGACATTACAGTTTCATCTTTTCTGAAGTGCATCAGTGGGAGGTCATTCGTGGTGCATGGCTTAGGTATCTAAACCTGCTTTCTTTGAAAAAAATCCTAGCACCAGCAAACAGAAAATGCAATAGACAAGAAGTCCTGAGATTTTGGTGACACAGAAACTGCACAAGGTTCAACCTAATTTCTAAGGCATTCTATCCTTAAAGTTCCAGGCAGACCACAGGGAATAAGTAAAGCTGGTTTTGGCCTCCTGAAGAGATAGTATAAAGGTCTGGGAAGAGTACCTGTTCACCATAGGCTCATGGGACACAGAAGTACAACATGGAATTAGGCAAATTTATAGGGCATGTACTATGCATTGTGCTATGCTATGGAAATTCAAGAAACAGTGTGAGTTACTGCTGCCTATGCTCAGCATCGATGGCATTTTGGCTCATGAGTGTGTTTGCGTGCCACACCGTGGTACTAGGCAGACACATCTCTGAAGCAGTACTTGTGTTATTGTACCTTGTCACAAGTGGCTTGGATATCTCTGCCTAACATAGAGCTGTTTTATTGGCATTGTCTGAAAAGTACTGTAATTGTTTGTCAATAAAAACAGGTCGTTACACTTATTTGCAGAACCCACAGCTTAGTGACAGCCAGTACCCCAGAATATGTCTTATCTGACTGCAGCAAATTTGTCAGGAAAAGAGCATTTCAGTGCTAAACCCCATGAAGCACAAGAAGCTCCAAGAATAAGCCTCCTAATGTGCATTTGATTATTTTGGTGATTCATTTTGGTGAATCATTTTCAGGTGATTTCCCAGTGAAATTTGGGCACCAAAAAGACCGGTGGTTTTTAAAACTCTAGAGCAGGGCTGGTAGAAGTATGTCTTAAAAAAGAAGTAAGAATGTAATCAGCTCAGCTGCAAAGCTCTTTGTTCACTGACTGCTACATAACAGTTTCTTCTCTTATAAGAAATCATAGCAACTGAATGCAAGATGCTATTTTTATTTTGCAAAATGAAGCATAATTATTTAGAACATTTTCTAAAAGAGCACTTTGTAACCTAAGAAAAATGTAATGCAGTAACAACATAATATCTTAAGATATTCTTTCATTCTGAGTAGTACTGCCTCTGTGTGTATTCAGAATAACATTAAGCAGAAATATAAACAACTCACAATTGTGTTTCTGTGAGGTAAAAAGACTCAGGGACCTATGAAAGACCAGAAAGTACTCCAAAATCATCCTGTAACTCCTGTGAGGCTTTTGGGAATGGGATGTTAGCCTGAGACTTCATTACCTTGCTTTATAAGTCTTTTATAGCCCACATGCCAAAACAGAACTAGTTTAGTTTGATACACACATTCACGTACTTCTTTGGAAATTGTTACTTCCTTTATTTGCCAAATTGGGGAGAATTCCAAATTATGTGGCATTTGTTTCATATGTTCAACCTCTGTCTAAGTTCGCTGCTTATATTTACAGTCTGTTTCACAGTGTATGCTGTTGCTTCAACATTTTATTTAGCAAAATAGAAATAGAGGAACAAATAAAGGCACCAAATGTGAAGTATAGCCAGAAGGCTTTGACAGAAATAACAGCAGGGCTACTTCATCTTTACAGCATTTGATTCGGTGACATTGCAACTGACAAGGTTTCTGCTTTGAGCATTTAATTCTGTAATTTAAAGTACAATTCAATACAACATAAAAAGGAGGAATGTCCAATTCAGTCACATACACAATTCCAAAAGTTTAAAGTGATGTAAATGCTAGTGTACTTGATTATCTTTTGAATTTTAGTATTTTATATGCAAAGCTGCTACCTCTACTTAAAAAATAATGGTAGTCAGGTACTAATATATACTGCAGATGTCTAAAACTTAACTAATAATTCATAATACTTTTTTTTTTTTTTTTTTTTTTTTTTTTAATTGACAGAACATGGTAACTAAGATTTTAAATTCCTGGTAACTTCATAAATTATACTGAATTTCAGAAACAGACCTAAGTCATTCAGAAATAATAGAAAAATCTATTTTGTCAAGGAATCTTTGTCCAGTGTATTATGATATTAAGGTTCATACGTAAGATTATAACCTACACATTAGAAAAGGAAACATTAAATTAAATAAAGCCAACTAATATGAATGTTAGAGGTCAAAATTTCTTAGCAACTCTTTGAATAAAGGGGAGAACTATGACCTCCTCATTGTTATCTGTGTTTCTCTTCAGGGATACAACATTTTTTCACATTAGCTTCTGATTAGTTACACATATGGTGAAAAATTATCATTCTCACACACCATAGTTCCCACCTCCTTTTAAAAGAAATTATTATTATTATTATTACATGTGGTTTTACTTACTGACTCTGATAATGTAGAACATGATGCTATAAAAACAAAATGCGTGGACAACATTAAAAGGTTTGCCTGCAGCATATTATGAATAAATAGACAGGGATGATTGACTGGAAACAACAAGGCAATGGCTTAACTCCTCTGTAAGAGCAATGGCAATCATGAAGGAAGAGAGCAGGGCAATACGTCTAACCTGTTTTACCCCATGGTGTCTCCACTGAGATCAAATGCCCTTGTCTTACCACATCTATTATAATACCATTTTAAAAATCAGATTAATTAGAGTTACTTGTAGTTGAAGCTGGCACAGGATAAAATTAAAATGCAGACTACAGAAGGGCTGCTAGGGTAAAACCCAGATTACATACGAGAAGCAGCAATTTCACTACTGGTTGTTATGTCCTTGCTATTGAACTCTGCAAACCCTAAGTAACAGGATATCTGGACACTGAAGATGTCTGAGCTACAGCAAATAAATGAATTTACCAAAGGTGAATTGGTTATATCCTCTGGGTGCACCCACCCTGTGTCGGCCACTGTGTGGGAGTTTATTTATTATTAAATTCCTTCACCTTTCTGATATGGGTAGTAGGTATGGTCATGTTCAGTTGATCCTAAAAAAGATAATGTGGAATTACATGTCAATTTGGAAAAAAAATTTTTTGAAGTGCAAAAATGGTTAGGCTTATTTACCTTAGGCAGGAGATGCATGAGGAGAGACACTGCACAAGCCTACAAGACAACAAATGCTTTAGAGCATACAGATCTGTGCACTCCACTCCACCCTTTCTAGTGCATCAGGAAAGTGTGAGGGGGCATTCAATGAAACCAAAAGGTGTAAAACTCAAGAATGATGAGTGAAAATAATCTTTCACACAAGGTTTAGAAAAACTGTGAAACTCCTTATCACAGAGACTCTTGGAGGACAAGAAAGTAATGGGATTTAAAAAGGATTAGACATTTATATGCATATCTGGAGGAGTCAGGGGTATAATTAAAGATACCAAACATTTTGGAAGGGCTATATTAAGTCTTGCATTCAAGTCTTACACCAGCCTCTAACAATGAATGTATTTCTACATGGATCCTCGCAGGCACATATAGACTTGATCTAATGGCAATGGACATGAAAGCTTCAGGTGCTGCAGGAGTGACCCAAGACAGGGTGCTTGAGGAGAGCTGTCCACTTGCAAAAAATGTAAAATATAGAGATATGGGAGATCTTCTCCTGCTTATTTTGCTATGGTGCAGCTCCTGACCACCTAAGAGAGATACAGAGACCCTGGGTACTGAGTGTTAGCATTCCTATTCCTGACAACATGTTTTCACATGTGTGAGTCCCATGACATTGGGTTTCAGCACCTCTGCAAGGTGAATGCCAAAGCAGGATTACTTCAAGAAAGCACAAAGAATGCAAGGTCTGAAGCTCCTGCCATATTATATTTGTTTTTCTCTCTGGGTTTTAGCAAATTTATTAATGCCCCTACTGCATGTTGCCGTGATAGTAAAACATCTGCTGTGGTAAACACTACATCTTAAAAAGTGGGCTTAAATTTTTCAAAATGAAATTAATATTTAGTTGCTTCTATAATTTATTCTCAGAGGGCTTTTCCAAGGCTATTGTATATTCAAGAAGAGCTTTTTCTCTCTCCAAAATGATACAACTATGTGCTTGACAGCAAAGAAGAAATATGTTTACACAGAGATGAAAATAAGTAATCTATAACTTGTTCTCTAGGTTTGGTTATATGACTTATGTTCTTCCCAGCTGATTATTGTAGTGTCACACTGAGGATGGACACAGTTTTGCTTCTTTTGTAGGTGGCAGGGAGTGATCATCTCTCTGTGCCATCCATGTCTGTCACTTTGGCTTCACCTGGGCAGTGCATGAGCTGGGATGGGGAGCAACCACGCTTGACCCTGCCATGCTGTTAGGGGTGTGATAACCCATGGCAGAGGGAAGGTTCTTATTGCAATGTCTGTGTCATCTGTAATGTACTTGTTGGATGAAGATAAGAGATGGTCTCAGTAGTACATTCTGGAGTCTAAGCAAGTGAACTGAGTTTCAAAAGATAGAAATAGTGTTTCCCTGTGCTGTTTGCCAAGCTCAGTTCTCTGTGATACACAGAATGTAGTTCTTGGTCATATTTTCAAAGGTTATTGCAGCATTTAGGATCTTTTCTTCCCTGGCCAGTTTTGTGTCCATGTTTCAGACTCCTACATTGTCCATTGTCTTGGTCCCTTAGCAAGAAGGCAACCCAACCTTGTACCACATACTAGCATTAAAATGTCACCAAGTCCCCATCACACTGCTACTTTCATAATAGTTCTGTATTGCAGAATTATATAATTTAATTCCATCACTGAACAAACAACTTGATAAAGTGATATTTAAGAATTATAGAAGTAGTCACTGAGACAGATAAAGACTTTAAAACAGACATCTTAATATAAAAGTGATAACATAAAACACGAGGGCTTCTTTGGTGGGATCCATTTTGAGAGAAATAAACTGTACTAGTTACTAGGAACTGTACTACTTACAGTGCAAAATTATGTTATATTGGATTTTGGCCATTTTACACTGCATTCAGATCAAGTTTCCAGCTTTGACCTGGCTAGGTTAGGATAGCCCAATGGTTATAATATTAACATACTCCTTGTATTCTGTTCCTGGAACTGTTACAGCCTCTGTGTATAACCTGGGGGTAAACCTCTTGGCTAATCTGTCTTTCACTTCTTCATCTATGATTTAGGAATAGCAAAACACTTTTACTTCACAGAGATACTGTATGAACACACATATATAAATGACCACATATCATCTGAATACCACAGTAATTGGGAGCAAAACAACTTCTGGAGTCATATTCACCCAAATCTGCTGCTTTTTTTGACCATGATAGGAATTCAGACAGCAAGGTCTAAGTATCTCACCACAGAAACATCGTTGAAGAAAAGATGTTCAGCACCCTTCATGGAGAATGGAGGCAGAGGAAGACAAGGGACTTCCTCTCTGCTGCCATTTAAATGCAACTCAAGAGAAGGCCATAACTGCTGCAGTACAAAGCCAGGAGATGCTGAACAGCCAATGGCTCTTCCATGCCTGCCTAGATGACACCAAACATCAGATCTACTGAAGATGAGACTTTCCATGAACAGTAGGTGTTCTATTTTTTTAACAAAGCATGGACAGTTCGGGCAGAGTTATTAAGAAAGTACCTCAGGTGTGGATGTGATTAAATATCTTCCCTGTAGGCACAGATTACTGGAGGAGCATATTCATAAGGAAGGTCCTCAATACTCTCCCATGTGCTAGACCAGACAAATCTGTATACTGAGGAACTAACTAGGACAGATTGCAACCACTTGGAACTTTAATCCATTAGCCTTTGTTGAGTCTAACATAGCTATATGAAGTGACATCCTATTTTTTTTTTTAATTTTTTATTTTATTTTATTTTTTTTTATATGGGCCTCTGTAGCTTCGTAAAGACCACAAAGAGTCTAAAAGACAATGAGAGAGTTTCTTACCACACATATAAATATCCCACCTGGAAATGCTTAGCTCTAACAGCATTCACTGTGCAGCTACCATGTAACAAAGCTTTATGATGAATCCTGTAATTCCCATCTATCTACTTACATATGAGTATATAACTACCATGGTTGCACTGGGGGCCTCCCACAGCAACTGGGCAAATTTTGTTCAATGTCAGTAGCAGACTGTTTCTGCCTGTTTTTTTTTTTTTTTTTTCTTTTCCCCTGCATGACACCCGTAAAACACTTACCCATGAAGATTAGCTGCTGGTGGAGCAGTAAACTGGTTGAAATCGCTGTGGCTATTCCAGGTATGATGGACAGTGAACAACTTAGACAGTGAACAACTCCGTATATAGCTATGGAGCCCCTAATGCCAGTTTCTTGTTGTGGAGCTCCACTCTTTGTTTTTTTCACCTATACAGCTTCCGCCAAAATTAGTAGGAGTTATATGCATATAGCGATGGGCTGTCTTTTGGTGGGCTAGGTGGGGGTTACAGTTTAGACCTGGAAAAGGAAGAGTAATAGAAAAACAGCAAATCCTCAATTCAGTTTAGAAATCCTTATTCTCCTTTTCCAAGTACTCATTTCATTCTCACGGTTTGGTGTTTTTCTGCCTTCAGTCTGTGGCAGTGATGTTGAATGCTGATACGACCATATGTGGTGCAGCCTCTGAAACTCATTCAGGTACTGAACAAACACATGGTCTTTTCCTTGCAATACATAATAGCAACTTGCCTCTTTATACACACCTCTGGCCAAACACCACCTCAGTAACAACATTATAAACCCCAAATAATGCCACTTCTGTTAACAAATATGGCACAGGACTTGCAGACGGAAGGTGGAGAGTGAGTGTATGCAGCAATGCTGCAATAAACTGAGTTACCAATGTTAACACCATATTTAAAAGTAAACATGTTTTCCAATGATACATATATGCAACTGGCAGGTTCCTATTGGTACTTTAATTAATATTTGTTAAAGTTGGTCTTGTATACTATATCTTTAGCTACCTGAACTTAAGTCTGTCATCAGGCAAAACTTACATAAGACTACTGCATAATTATAAATAAAATTTTTCCTGAGATTTGATATTCATTGGTATATTCTCATATTAAATACAAGCAAGAATTATTGCTGTTGTGTGCCCTCATGCTTTATTCAGGCCAGTAATGGGAAAGACTGAAAAGGCTTGGTTTAAATGGGACTGGCAGGCAGGCATTCATCTGACTGCATGGAGCAGAGGCAGTGCTTGCCCAAGGTCCAATAAAATTCTAGATCAACCATGAATGAATCATACATTCAGTTTAAGCAGAGATACCATATTTCAAATGTGAAAGGATTCAATACGTCCTGATTTTGTACTGATCAAAACTTGGCTGGTTTCTGTCAGTATAAGGCAGGGGATCTGAACAAAAGAAACCCACATAAAAGTAAATCTAGCAGAGAGAATACATAAAATAAATGGTGTGTTAGCCGAGTATAGTCCTCCAAAATGGATTAAGGGATCAGGTCAGCCAGTGCCTCCAGACAACTTCTCAAATCTGAAATACCCTGGTGTTCACTGTCAGTAAATGTCCTGGTGGAGGCTTCTTAAAAAACGGGAACCCTAACTGATCATCCCCTCTGGAAATGTACATAAAAGTCACAGAAACAGTTTAAAAAATAATAATAGAAGAATAGGTTATTTACAAGTCAGTCTTTGACCAAAGGCCAAATCTCCATCTACTGATGTGGAGTGGCAGTTCTTTAAACCCTAGGCTAACATGTTACTGTATTCCCAAGCTTTAAATATTTTTCCTTTGAAATGTGGAGTTTAAAACCCTCAATAAAGTATGCACGCACAGCCTTCATACTGAAATCCAAATCTGAAGTGCTTGCTCCACAAAGCATTTTGTATTACACACCTGGGGCATAACATACATGAAAGGCTCTATATGATTCACCTCCCCTCCCCATATAACCTTGTATTTTTTTAATCTTTTCACTTAGTGAGAACAGAAAGATCACTTGTAAAGATTACAGTAAAAATACAGAATCTAGAAAATGGCATTTTTTTGCTTTAGGAGTAAACAGGGGGTGGTTAAATCTGATTGTTTATCTCAAACTTTGTACCAGCTTTGCCGTGGGCTTGTTCACAGATCTTCTCTCCTGCCATCAGGACGAGCCACAGAGCTTACATCTGCACTAGCATATGTCCCAGTATTGGGTCCTAGGGGTTCCCCTTGCAAATAATGTCCCAGCCCTTGCAGATGGGACTATGCAGTAAAACCAACTGAAGCAAACAGTGACAGTTAAGATACTAAACTGAGAAATGGAAAACAGGAGGAGTGGTTTAACAAAACAGTGAGCTGACATTGTCTTCCAACTTAAAGCTAAAGTTCACTCACTCCAAAAACAACCAAACCACAACCAACAATAGCAAAAAACACAACAACAATAACAACAACAACAACAAAACAAAACCAAAAAGCCCTGTTGATGTGCAATTAATTTAGAATAGACATGTACAACTTAATCTTGGTTATAACACATTTTTGGCTATTAGTAGGTTGCTAATGCACAAGTCTTTCCCAGCCTAAAGACAATTAAGGAAACACATAACAGAACTTAAAATTTCAGCTGGTAAAAAAATAAATAATAATAAAAAAAATAACCATGTCAAGAACTAGCACGACAATCCTGCTTTTTGTTCTGTTCCTAATCACAGGACAGACATGACACCATATGCCACTGCATGGGCTCAGACTTGTAATATACAGTGTTGACAAAGCTAAGATGTGCAGTGTGGTGCTAGGCATGCAGGCTGTTTGTTTCAGCCCAGGTGATTTTGCCTGTTTTAGTCTTTGCTGTGGTGCAGAAGTTGTCCTACTCCTGGTAGAGGAGAAAAAAAATTGGGAATGGAACTTTATATCCATTGCATTCCCTGCCAACTGGCTGCAAATTACTTTAAAAACTAGAGCAATAAGGAAAAAAGATCAAAATCAGCAGCAGGCTGCAACTGACTAGAATTCAGCAAGGCTCAGGGTGGGAACGAGATAGCTGTAAACCACCTTTGCTCCTCTCCTAATTTACTGCTGATCCTGTTCCAGTTTAAATTGGAGAATCCTGACGGCTGCTCTGAGTTATAAGACTTGCCAGCGTTCTCAAGAGGTTTTCTTCTCTCTGCTGTTTGCGAAGTGAAAGTCACGCAAGGAAAGTATCTTGTGTCAATCATGGGTCTGGGATTCTTTTGATGCTGGCATTTACTTAAACTTTTATACTATTTTAATATTTCACAGCTAACTTGTGAAAAGGGCAATAACAAATTAAAGCAAATAAACTGGTTGGTTTTAGATGTTCCTCATTGGCCCCTGTCCTTCCACACATTTCTTAATGATTTTGCCACTGAACTGTCAAACACATGATTAAAAAAAGGTGGCTGCTAAAAGTCCTAATGCTGATGAATTTGATCCTGAGTACTCTGTTCCTCCTACTCAACACAAATGTTAAGCAATTAATTCGTAGCCATGATTTATACCAGTGTCAATTAAAGTGGAGTCTGGTACAGGAATTTTTGAAAGTCAAAAATACAATATCTTGTAGGGTGTCAGCACATGGTGCGTTTTTTTACTTTTTATTTTTTATTTTTCTTGATCCAAAGAAAACCTAACATATCTAAATGAAATGAATAAATCTGGGAAAGAGGAATAGCATGAAGTTTAAGAAGACAGTTGGTCAGAAAACTTTTCTGGTAACTTTTGTGCTATTTTTATTGGGTAACATAGAGCCATGAAAGATATGGTCTCTTAATTTGATCATCGTTTCTGTGTGCAGATGAAATACAACTTTGCTTTTTGCTGCTGCACTCCTATGCCTCTTCTCAGTACTGAGAACAGTTCATTATCCAGTTTTGTGCTTGTGCTCTAATTCACAAAATCATGTAAGCATACACCTAAAAGTACTTTTTCAGAAAAGTGTTAGCACATCTGTGGTTTTATGCCTCTTTAAAATGCTGTGCTTTCAGCATGGTTT
Source organism: Heteronetta atricapilla (assembly GCA_011075105.1). NCBI lineage: Eukaryota > Metazoa > Chordata > Aves > Anseriformes > Anatidae > Heteronetta > Heteronetta atricapilla. The sequence continues at coordinate 82,373,005 of CM021763.1, read as the reverse complement.
AAGTCCTTTTTTCTTTTCTCTGTATCAAGGAAGTTCCATGATCAGGGATACTCTCAGGAATGTCATTGGCTTGTTGAGAGGTTTGGAGTAGCTGGGCACCAGCATATCCTCTAGCAGGATATCTGTCCCAGTTTCTGGATTACCAACCGCAGGCTGCTTCTCATGTTGTCTGAATGAAAAATGAAACATAGAATTTATCTTTTATACTACTGTTATTGTTTTTGTTAGATTTGGTTAAATCATAAGAAATACATATATATTAATATTTCACAATTGGAAGCATTTGTGGAAGTTGAGTGATGTGGGAATCACTTCCTTATTTATATGTTTGTTTTATTTTAGAGATTATAAAAAACACTTAATTCATCCTTACCAAAATCTTACAAAAGGCTCTAAAAGAGTCAATCTTCTGGATCTTCTGTTCATGCCTCTTAAAGAAATAATCATACTTTACACTTATATAGCACCCTACATGTGAGGAAGTCAAAAAAAGGCGAAGAAGAGCAGATTCCCAAGATTTTGACAGAAGAAACCAGAGATATTCTCATGGGATTCGGAGAGATGCCGAGCAGGGATAGAAAATAAAAAGAGTGAGAAGATATTTCTTCAGGTTCTGCATCTTAGCGAAAATAGAAGTTCTCTTGGGGGACTTCTCTGAAACTTGTCACAAAACTGCGATCTAGCCATCCTAGACTAATGACAGTCATCAATGAAACTTTATTTTCTTTCAACTGTCAGGTTGAAGAAATAGCTAAAAGCAAGAGTGGAAAGCTATATTCTTTTTTATTTTCAGATTTTTGGGTTACTATTACCTGATGACGATCATTTTGAAGAAGATATTCAATTCATGTTGTAACAGAATTTGCAAGGGCAACCGATCTGTCATGATTATGGTAGTTTCAGGAAAATCTATGAGGTCACACAAAGAAGTAATAATTTTAATATTTCTGTCTAGATGATAAGGAAATTTCTTTAATTATGAGAAAATCACAGCTTCTTGGACGTTCTACCTCTGTGTTGACACCATTACAAATTAACTTCTACATTGACATAAAATAATATGAGAAAATATTGTCCCTTTTCCAACACTTTGAAGGATAATTTCAGAACTCAGTTTGTATCTGAGATTTTACAGTAAAAGTAATTCAGACAATAGGCATATGAACACAGCTACTGAACCTTTCTAAAACATTTCATAGTCTACATATGCTATAAAGGGTTTCAGATTTTTTAAACGTAATGATTTTGTAACAAGTTTCTATAACAAATTTCTATAAATATGTATACCAGAAAATTTTGAACTGAACATTAGTCTTAATCACTTGCTTGCAAAATACTATTTATGTACAAATGTGTATTTGATTTAACAACATTATCCTACAGTCACATTTTATGTCACACAAAAGTTAAATTAAAATTTTACGTTTTATTTATGAGATATTTCTTAATTTTAAAGTTAAAATAAAATGATAAATTATTTCACCTATTCTGTAACTTGCAGTATACAATATAAAATATATGACTCTAAAAGACATCAAACAGGCTGCCCCTGCAAGTACAGACACATTGCTTGATTCTTCCAAGGTTAGTTGCACTGGGAGTTGGGATTTCTCTCAGGCTGTAGTTCTGTAGTTCAGGATGTAGTTCTAAAGGCAATATGTGAAATTTGTCCGGGTTTGAGTTCTGAATTCTGGAAGAAAAAAAAAAAAAAAAAGGAATTTTGCTTTTGGAACATCTGTCTGTGCCCCTGTCCTGTATCACTGAGGGGGACATTGAAATGCCCTGTGTAACCACTGTGGCATAAGATCTCACTGGTACACTACTTCTGGGGAGTTACGGGTTTGCCAGAAGCTTGGTTGCCCGCATGGAAATAGAAGAGGCCTGTGTGAGAACCCTCCAGAACATTACTGTGTTAGATGTGTGCACGTTCATCCCAACTGCTACTTGCCAACAGAAAAAAGCACCAATGAAAACTTCCAGTGTGGTGGAAGGCATACACTTTTCAAATATCCTCTAAATGAATGCTATTTCTATGGTGCTTTACATTTATTTATTTATTTATCTATTTATTTATTTATTTATTTAGAGCCTGCAGTTTTTGCAAGCTCTCTCTTTTAATTCATTTTTTCTTTTACTTGTACCAAATTCAACATTGGTTACAATAGATTATCAGTCTGTCAAAAAAGAACTGGCTTTCGGCTTTACTGAAATGCCTAACCTCCTTCTCACCCATTTTTGCTAGGCTTTTGTGGCCTCTGGAGGTGTGAGCTGTCATGGGATGAAAAGGCTTATGTGATCTTAGGTTTTACAGATGGGCTATTTGGAGAGTATCAAGCCAGTTTTCACACTTGCTACATCACACTGATTGGTGTAAGAAATAAATGGTCATTTTCCCTTCCATAACTGTTGTCTTTTTCAGCTTCTTTGCTCCTGGGTCTTTCCCTTCAATGGGCACATATCTCCAGTCTGCTTGCAGACTCGTGTTTTTTCTTTCCATGCTTAACAGGGAATGCTCAGCTTGGATGGGGCAACCTGGTCTGGTGGGAGGTGTCCCTGCCCATGGAAAGGGGATTGGAACTAGACAAACTGTAAGGTCCCTTCCAACACAAAACATCCTATGATGTTCATCCACATTCATCCACATCCTCCGAACGACTCTGTCAGAAAGCTTGCCTCCACTCCTACAGCTCAGGGAAGTGATAATATTGGGGTAGTAATTTGTACTGAATTCTTCAAGAGCAAATCAGGTGAGAGCACTGCATTGATGAGATTTTAACAGATAAAATAATCTTGTATTACCTCAAGTGCTCTGAGGCCTGTACAGGAAAAACAATGCAGGACTGGCAAGTTTTGTTGTTCTGCTGTTATTATTACTGCTGCTACTACTGCTGCTGTTTTTAGACCCAAGTACTCAGCCACCTCTGAATTTCATCACTTTCCGTACATGATCATTTGCATGAAGATGAAGTTCAGAGATCAATAAAAATTATTTTCCCACGGTGATTCTTGAAACATTGGTTCATTTATAAATATGATGGGAAATACTGAGGTAAAAATGTGCTGGAGGCAAGTAAACTCTGACTAGTTAAGAGTAATTAGAATTAAATCTAGAGTAATTTTGTCTGAGTGCACTGGGGCTGCTGCTGACCCTGTTCTGCTCTTCCTTCTGCACTGCCATTTGCTCACTGGCCCAAAATGCTTGTGTTAGCTGGGGAGGGGTTTAGCAGACTCAGACACTCCTTTGCTGTGCAGATGGGGTTAAAACATGTGCAATGAATGGAACATGGAGCTTCAAAAACAGCCAGGAGATTGAGGGGTTGTTGGTACCTCTTGCCAGAGCACAGGTTCAGAGGACTCTCCCTGAACTTGGCCTTTGCCTGGCAGATGTTATTTGGGGTTTACTCACTGCCCAACAATTGGGTGAATACTGGTAGGTCTTTCCACACCATCCTGCCATTTCTACATTCCTCTTTGATCTCTTCAGCCACAGTACTTCAGATACAGACCTGGTACTTCAGAGTTGCAAGTGTTGTGTCACTGTTGTTTCACCAGTGCTGAAACTTTGGTCCTGGAATATGTTCCTTAGGGCTCAGTATTTCTCAGCATTTGCCACACAAGTTATATTCAGGCATGACACTGCAGTCAGTAGCAAGAAGCACAGAAAAGCTTCAGAAGCATGAATTTCCAAGGAAACAGGAAAATTTTCTTCAGCAAAGTGTTATTCAGTGTTATTCAGCCTTTCACCCTGTGTCTTATTGGGGTCTTGAAGCTGCACTGACTGAGGTCCCCTGAGCAGTGACATTCATTCTCAATGGGCTGAAATCTTACCCCTGCTCATCCCATACCCCGGAACACAGGAAGATCCTTGATATTGATAGTTTGGATCTCAGAGGTAGGAAACAGATGCCAAATTTTCTGAAATTGACATTGGCCGTATAAAGATAAAACCTACCAATGGACATATGCAAAACCAAAATCACATGGAGCTCTCGTCTTCCTTAGTTGCTGTCATCTGCTTAGGGCATGTTTAAAAGAGCATCATTTTTCCTCCTGCCACAGACTTAAGAGGTAGCAGGAACATTGTGCAGGCGCTTAACCCCTTCTACCTTGTGTTCACATAGAGAAGAGGCCTCTGAAACAAATGCTGGTTACCAGTGTGGGCCAACTGAAATAAAACACTTCTCAAGCCTCAGACTAAACAGAAGAAGAAATATGTTAGATCCCCTTTAAATTTTTATCCAGATATGATACAAAGATTTTATGTGAACAAATATCTAGTGAATCCAGAGATTAAATTACATTTTTCAGGTGACCTGAATAGAAGAAAAAGAGTAGATCAGTTAAAAATTGATTAAAAAAAAAGAAACTAACCCAAAATATCTTTCAAAAAACAGCTGAATATCTGACAAAGAGAACTGAATTAGTGAAAAGAAATAATCTGATGAAAAACACAATTATGTTGCCCCAAGGTTCCCTGTTTATCAAATTTCTTTTGTACGCTTTCCATATACTCTTTTCCTTATAACTCAGTAGATCCTTCCCAATATTTTAAGCATCTTTTTTAAGCTAATATCTACCTTTCCTGCATTTTTCCATGGCCTAGTATTTTCTCATATTTCTGTCACAGATTTTTAATGCAGCAGTCTGCAGTTACAGCACCAAGAATGAGAGAGGCTATATCCCCTTCACAAGTGCTCTGAAATACAAAGGTTCCTCTCTCATTTTTAGTTTTTTTTTTTTGTTATTTTTTTCTAATGTAAAGTTTTCATGATTTCAGATCAGCAACCATGAGCTTTTGAATGGCAAATTCAAGAGTTGGACCAATACAAATATATATATGTATATATATATATTCTCATTACACACACACATATACGTGTAATTAATAATAGGTTACAATTAATTGCAGTGGGTGTCTGGCTGCATAGCTCTTAATTCCTAGATGCCATCAGAGGGTTTGTGTGCTCGTTTCATCTACATTAGGAGACCTGTCAGGAGTTATATGCAGCCCTTTCTGTCTGGTGGTTTGTACAGATGACGATGTGCACATACCCTGCCAGAGAATCAAATGTTTTTCTTCTCCTTGGGGTGACCATTGTCTCCAGCTGGTTCTATACAGGATGAGTCATTAATTAAACCCGGATTCTTTGCAAGTGGCCTGTTGCAGGGCTGTGGTTTGTTCTTGCTGGTTCTGCTCCTGTGAACAATATTTTGGGGGAGTTCAGGCTGACGTTATTTTTATGATTTCACATTTTCTTCACTCTTCCTTCTGCCACAAGTATTCCTCTAAGAGACAGAAAGTGAAAGGCTTGGTTAAGAAAAACACAGCCACCTCCAAAGTGCTAAAACTGCAATAAACCCATCATCTCTAACAACAGCGGAGCATGAAAAGATAAAAAACAGCCTGCCAAGAATGTAGTAACCACCCATTCACTTTTAAATGCTCTCCACACTTCAATGCACAGACCTAATTACTTTTCTGCATTCCCAAATCCACTTTGCAGCGCTGCAATCAGAAACCTGGCGTTAAAATATTTTAGACTCTAAGGATCAAGACTAATTATGGGCCTAAGCTGCACCTTTTGGTTTCCCCACAGACCAGCCGGCCCCCTCCCCCAGCCTCTCCACCCCCTTCTCTTCTGTGGGACACTTTAAAGCATGCTCCACTAGAAGAAAGGCTGTCCAGCCTCAGTCGGGGGTGAAGTAAAGAGAGAATAAAACAAAAAGCAACTCAGTTCAATTCAGTAAGCTTCAATGAGGCTGGTATATTTAATGCGAGCCCAGGGTTAGCCTACAGAATTGTGGCAGAATGCAATATTCTCAACAAAAAAAGATGTGTTTAAAGTCGGGCAAGGCCCCATAAGGCTGTTGTTGGTGTTTAAGCAGTACACCAAGGTATTTAGCTCTGAGGGTTTCTAAACATTCCAGCTGAGAATAAAACCGCAGCTTTACAGTAGCTTCTTAAAGGTTTGGGGGGCTGGGAATGTTCCCTCCCCCTTGTATTGAAAAGTCAATAAACAGTAGGAAAGATCATGTCATAACAAAGATGAAGCCACCTATTACAGGGTATAGTGATGGCTAATGGCGCTATCAGAGGGACTAATCCCATATATTAAATGGCGTAATTGTTATAATAATATCACGGTTATTAGAACACCCAAGTGTGGGGCATTTTTCATTTTGTGCAATGTGAAGCTGACGTGGACCATCCACCCTTCCCGTGCCAAGCACTTGCTGAAACATGGAAATATTAGATAATGACACCACTGACTCGGGCAGCAGCCTATGCCCCCAAAGCATTTTCTGCTACATGCATGTGACGTTTCATGGCATTTACCATGCCACTTTGGGTAATTTTCTCTGGAGTTGCATTCCCAGAAAGCTTTCATTCAGGCTAAACAATTATCAGCAAAAGTTGGCACTAGTGTCTTACCTCCGTGAAGCACTTTTAGTTCCACTTATTAAATAATAACTATAATAATAATAAAAAAGTGGCATATCGGTTTCAAAGGAAATTCCTGAAACAGGCCTGTAGGAAGCAGTCGTGATGGTGTAGCTACCTTATGGAAACTTCAGTGCTCAGTTGGAGATCTGGCAAGCTGCCTGGGACTGGATCCAACTAAACTGGTACAGACACAGGTTCTCCAGACATGCATGGCCAAGGCTCCGGGCACCGATGGCATCTGGGGTTACCTCGATGAGACCACAAACATGGGACTTATTCTGACATGGTCTGATGTGGGGGTCAAACGGGGGATTTTGCTTCATTTGGTATGGTTTTGGCAGGGAGGGAATGGTGTAAGATGGCAAGCCTACTCCAAGGACCATAATGAGAAAAAAAAAAGGAAAGAAAAGAAAAAGCAAACAACAAAGGAAATATTTAGTTCTCTCAGGTCTCACTCTCTTCACTGATATACATTATGATAGACTCAGATGACTGCAAATCCCGTAGTTATGGGCACATAAATATTTTAAGCCCTGGTCCAGTTTAGGATAATCAAAATTAAACAGTCATCTGCAGCTGCTGTGACGAGGGGAAGGGTTAAAACAACAAGGCGTTTTACAGGGCGATAGTTCACGTGGAGGTTTAAGAAAAATAATAAGGGAGTTAGTAGAGAGCATGCACATTGGCTTGCAACTACCAATTAACCCTCCTTGTTAGATAGGTAATTTATTCCACTCAGCAGCATCAAATATCAGACAAAAAGGTGGCCAAAACAGTAATTATCTTTGTGGAATTCAAAGGAATGAAAGCCATAATTCCTAAGAAATAAAAACAGAGTTCTTTTCACAGTATATGCTTCATCTAAAGACTGTAATAAGAGCCAGGCCCTAGCTGTGACCCTTTACACTTCAAGGTGAAAAAGTAGGTTAAAGAAAGTAATGGCAATAATCACGGGGCTTTTCTACATAAAACAGTCTCTGAGTGGAGGTCAAAGATCAAACACTCAGGGCACTACCTGCGTCACACAAAGATCTCTTCCACAATAGAAATGAAGAGCAGGACTGGCAGGAAAGAACAATAAGACTAATCAATTCTAAAATTATTAGGAAAAGAAAAAAAAAAAAAAAAGAAAGAAAAAAAAAAAAAAGATATTTTGAAAGTCTGGATTAGATTAAATGTAATCACAAAAAAAAAAATTCCTTTCTTTTTTTTTTTTTTTTTTTTTTTTTTTTAAGTTTGAGGATTTCCTGCACTTCACAGAAACTTCTATTGGGAATGAATGTTAAATATTTCCATTTCATCTTCATCCCCACCTACCAGCTACATTCTTTTGCACCATCTGAAACGGGCTTTAAGTTTTTTTTTTGAACTCATTTGGACACTATGGCAGAGAAGTGAAGACCTGTATCTATTGGGATTTTTTTTTTTTTCTTGTTACTAAACATTTGGATGATTCTTCTTCCATAACAGCTTAGATCCCCAGTCTGAGCTTGCATGACTTATGAGAGTGCATTTCACATTCAGCATCACCAAGTGAAATGCACTTCTACCCCCCATTACCCTATTTGAGAGTTCAAAGGTAGATCCCCACAATGGCATGTAAGAGCCCTCTGAACTTGCTGTATTGCTTGGGGGACCATTTTGTCAGGGATTTCATACATACTAATAAAGATATTCCTTATTTTTCACTTGAAGAGGTTAAGGCGTGTGTCCAGTTGTCCCATTTATACTATTATTTATTTTACAAAGTTGATATAAGACAGATTTCATCCTTAAGGTATATATTTTGATATGTAAATACTTCCCCCCCCCCCCCCCCAAAAAAAAAAAAATGAGCTTACCAGGCTTTTCCCTAGCTGACAGCTGGGCACATGTGAAGATTTTGCTGGAACAGGAGCAAACTGTTCAGGACTGAGCAGGATCCAGGCCTGGCAGAGCAGAGGAAGCTGCAGCACACCCATGCACACAGAAGTGAGTTGCCTGGTTCATTTTTTTGCCTTTGGTCTTCCTTGAGATTCAGACATCCAGGCAGCTGCTTCTTCCCTCTGACTAACTCTTTCTTACAGCTAAGGAGAATGGGGAGTCATTTATCTGCTCTACTAGCAGGTCTGTGGACCCTCACACACACCACCCTGAAGTTTTTCTGCAAGATATAAAGCTAATGGTGCAAAGAAATTCAGCATACACTGAGAACTGGCCATCATCATCAGGTCATGTATTCTTGCAAAAAACACACTGAAAGTGTCACCTTTAAGACACATAATGGTACACAATCAACATGTAATATTAAATGACCAGCCTTTTATTAGATGACAACTGACTGAGCTGTCTTTGTGACTTCTGAATGGATAGCAGAATAGAAACATGGTGAATAAAAATTAATCATTGTGTTTCTGGCATCACTGCCAATATGTGCGGTTATTTTGTAGGAAACTTAAAAAACATGCACTGCATAGCTAATGCTTCCTATTCTCTAGGTAGAATGCAACAAAATAATAAGTGTACTGTACTATTCCCAGGTTTTTGCAGATGGTAGTAATGACAAAAGACTTCTCTCATTCTTTGCTGCTACTATGGAATAGTCAAAAACTCCTTGGATGTCTGAACATTTTATATCATATAATCTAATAATTCAGTATAGCATCAGGTCACAGAAGGCTGATTCATCTATCTGACACATTCAGCTATCTATTAGATATATGCTAACCCTTATGCCCATACTGTACAGAGCACATTCTGTAAAAATAGAAGGAAAATATGACTTGACTTTATTTTTTCTAGCAGGTCAGAGAGGTCACAGGGGTGAAAGACAGAAGCATAGGTGCATTGTTCATCTAATATTTATTATATTGAGTGCATACAGATCCTGTGAACATTTTCTGATTGCTGAACTGCCTCCCCAAGATTTTAAGATAGGACAAGAGAACGTGAGACATGAAAATGTATTATTTTATCCTGGACTATTAGTTCCTGCTGTCTGAATTTTCTTCACAGACAGATCTTAAAGCATTCTCTAATGTATGTAATCACAGATACATCCCTAATTATTAAATTGCCTTTAATATGTTTAAGTCAAATATTTGCATTTGTTGTCAGATAACAGAACTCACTTCTTCATGATGTAGTTTCAATTAGCAATTATTGTCTGATGACTCCTTAGGAAAAAAGGCCTTAACAGCCACTGCACTAGAAGGTATTATAATGGCTACATTGGCCTATTGTTTGAGATCTTGGCCAACTAGCATAAGGTCACTGAGCCTCATACCATTGATGTGATCTGACTGAGCATGAAGTTAAAATTATAGTCTCACAATGAGCTGTGATGTTTTGGGTTGCAATGTTTGCAATTAGCCACAATGTGACCTTCATGTTTCATCCCTTAAAAGCAGAGTTACATTATTGATTATTATTCTTGGCATTGCTGTAGTTTATTAGTTTTGTCAGATTTATTTTATATTCAGTTATTTGCCACATGAGGATTATGTGGCAAGTTATGGAGTATGTGCCACACTTTTTTTATTGCAGCAGATGTTCCTAAAATAGATGTAAGCATCTCTGCAAAAAGCAGCCCCTCTGTGCCAAATTCCAGCTTGTGCTAATGTGGGAACCCAGTAGAATGAGAGAGAGTATAAAGAACCTTTATCCATTGCTGCTGGAATGACACTTTCTGAATTTTGAAAATGCACTGCAGATTGCGGCGAGTTGCAAAGAGAACTAGGATGGCTGAAGCCAAATCTTGGTTTTGCCCCACTCTCTGCCATATTATACTCCAGGGCACAATTGGTGCCACTTATTAATGCAATGTAATCAATCCCTGACCGCTGGAGCTCAGCAATATTTTGTCCAAGTTCAACTAATATACTACACAAAGGATCTTTTATTAGTATTAACACACCTTGAAAAGTGGGCATAATTTTTCCACAAATGCACTCATTTGGGATGTGGTGAAAATACCTAGCTCTGTGACCTCACATCTTTTTCTGCTACTGTATTTAATTCAATTCCTCTCGCTGTTGTCTGCAAGTTCAAGGAAGGCTTTTAGTGTTGTCTTTTATTCTTCCAGTGCATTGAGAATGCCACAGCATCTGTTATCACCTCATCCTGTTTTTCATCCAGAATGTGATGAGAGTTTAAAGCAAGATTCGTCCTAAGAAGGAATATTGAGAAACTTCAGTCATAACTTCCCTCTGAACCAATTATTCAATTGAAGGCATTTTAGTCTCTGAATTTGACAGTGAGCAGTGATTCTTACACCAGCCCAGCCCTCCAGCTTCAACAATGATTCTTTGCTATCAGGTACTTTATCAAAGCTTAATTAGCAGTGATCTATCTCATTTATTTTGTCCAAGTGAGTCACCTGTCTTTTCCAGAAGATCTCTCAGTTTGTCTGGCATGATCTTCCTTTGGTCACTCACATTGCTGGTAACCCTGTTTTTCATTTAATATCTGCTGAATCAGATGGCTGGCCTCTAAAATCAGTTCTGATGTTTATACCAAAGTAAAATGTCACAGTGTTATTGTAAGGCTGCTTGATGAAACAGGACTGTAGGGCTGAGTGGTGATAACCTCGACTGCTGTTACAACTGGTAGACTTTGCTAGGTCTGTTTCTGTAGCCACAAGCACACAAAAAGGGGGAAAGACACCCCAATCTCAGCTACACTTAGCTGAAGAGATGGAAAAACCTTGTCTGAACTTCCAGGGAAATTTTAGATCTGGGGTCAAAATTGTGGTCCTGACTCTATGTAGAGACCTCGTTGGTTTGGTCCCTGTGTCCTGTAAGTGTGAGCAGAAACACAATTCTCTAGTGTCTCATTCAGCTGCACTTCCCTACCTTTACAATGCTGTTACTCCAGTGTGTACCGTGTCTTTGGCAAGTTTTCAGCTTCTTCTGGGAAGTGGCGATGTTCCCCTCCATGATGTGCCAGTACCGTACAACAGGCCGTGTTGCCGTGCTATTTTTAGGGGAAACAGCCACAGAACATCTAGGAAGGTCAGCTCAGCCTTGCATTCTTCCAGCCCTGGCTGCAGAAACCAGGCATCCCCAGGCAGCACCACACACAGTCACTGCCTCAAGGGGAGGCAAAGTCAAGCCAGGAACCATACGTGTTAGACCCACAGCAGGCTAAAACTCCTACTCACCATCCACATTTAAATTTACAAGAGAATAAAAGCTCATGTTAGAGCATGTTTCGATTTCATGGAGGTCCAACTAGGCATAGCAGGCTACAAAGGGAGTGAAATTTACTTTTAAAATAGGGAGGAAGGAGGGGGAAAAGGAACAAGATGCTACAGTGGCTAAAGGGACATGTGTGGGACAGGATGTTTTGCCAAAACCTGGGGAGTAGGTCGGAAGCAGTTTCATGTAATCAGTGATTTCAGTACAGCAGTTGTGGGTTTTAATGATTTTTAAATAGGCAAATGAGAGCTGGGGAAGCAATGACAGCCCTGTGTGTGTATGTATGCACACAGTAGACTGCCTCTCTGACAGCCGATGATAAACATTCTTCAAAAAGAGACTATTCCCACCAGAGATCTCCGAAGTTTCACTTGCAATATTACAAATCTCGGAAATGAGAGAAGATATCTTTAGGGTAGAAATTCTGCCAATGAGACTTGTGAGATAATGAGGTAATAGGCCATGTGTTGTGTGACAAATCAGCTCAGGTTCGGAAGCAGCGATGATATGACCCTATTTGGCAGCACAGGAAGGCTGAGAGATTAGATTCCACCTGCTGTCAGTTAGGCTTTTGCATCAGTTTGCTTGCATTTGCCAGGATATCCACAAGCCTACACCAATAAAAAGACGAATATATGTTTTCTAAACTGGATGATAGCATTTCATAACAAGTTTGTTAAGGATTTAGTCCAAGTTCTTCAGTTATTGCTAAAGATTAAAGTGCATTTCATTATTGGCTGCCAAATTATTCATGTCCAAGTGTGTTTCTTTAATCTGCCTCTGGCACGCGGTGTTTTTCTCTTGCCTTTGCGGCGATGAGCTCCAGGCAGATGCTCCAGGTACACACGCATTTTGCTCTGCCTTTTTGTTTCCCTTCCTTTGCTGGCTCCCACTTCACACCTGTGTTTGGTGCATAGGCGTGTGAATAAATATCCTTCCAAGCAGGGTTGTGCTTCTGCGGCTCTCTTGGAGTGGGGTTTGGCCTCCTCATGCTGGTGACAGCTACTTCAGTACCGGTGCTCTGGATGCACGGCTTCGGTGCTGCAATCCACAGGCAGCCCCCACTGCAAGCATTTATCCAGCACAGCCTCGATCAGAGGGAACTTCCAGACTGTACCCAGGCAAATAATGAAATTCACCTTCTTTATATCACTTGGACACTTTTGTATATTGGGTTCAATACGAGTTGCAGAAGCTCTGAAAAAGCAGGTGAATTATAGAGTATTGGCTTATTTGAATTATAAAAGCTCTGAAGAGATGCTCATAGATAGTTTGTGGAGCTAGCTGTAAAATAACAGTTATAATGAAATCTTAAATACAATGGGATATTGTGTTCAGCACAACAAATGCAGCAGATTAAAAAAGCCTCCTCTGGTATGCAATGATCCATAAAAGTTACTACATCTGAACGCTGCTGGGTATTGACTTTGAGAGCTGAGGACTACTTTCTGGAAAGAGCCATTACGTGTAATTCTGTGCCACTGATTACAGAATCTGCATGGTGAAACTGCTCCAGTGATTTTCTGGAAGGAAAACCAAAATTCTTCCCAGCCTCATGCCACCACTTTGAGTACCATGGATCAGGGTCTTTCCGGAGACTGCTGGGAAACAGCAGTGTTCCCTGAAACAGGTCTGCCTGTCTAGACAGGGAAAAAAAAAAATCCACCACCACATCCCACACTGTTTTCTAATTTCAAAATGCATGGTGTCCTCTATTTTGCTGCCTACACTGACAGCCATGTCAAGCTGCAGCACCAGGCTGCCTTGCTGAAACACAGCAGTCCCATGCTATCACCAGGATGCTGGAAGCCAGCAACTGCTCTGAAGGGAAATTTGTCTCGCATGCTTTCCTACACAGCTGCAGTCCTAAGACCTCACCACACGTCTGCTGACAGTGTGCAGGGATCAGTGGCTGCAGAGAATATTTCTGCATTGTCCTTGATGGCCTTACGGCAAACCTGTACCTTCACAGTGTCCTCCTGGCAGGAGTGGGCATTCAGGGGCAATGCTGGCAGGCTGGGGTGTTTGCTCAGCCTTGTGTGGGGCAGATGGAGGAGTTCAGTGGTCTGCAGTGATTTTTTGTTGTTGTTGTTGTTGCTGTTTTCCCAATGACACATCCACAACTAAGTGGTTAATGGGGCAAAGTGGCGGTAGCCCTGAGCACCAGCCTCTAGTTGTGTGAAGTTTTTGTTTGAAGGCCTGTTAAAGTTTGGAGGCACCAGAGAGAACCCACCACAATGGGCGAGGAGCATGGTGCACGACCAGATGCCTGTGGGTGCAGGAGAGCAACACAGAGGGGTGTCCCTGCAGCGGTTCTGTTGACAGGCGGTGCTCCTGCTGGTGTGTATGGAGAGGAGAATGCACCCTCTTTGATTCATATTCCCATGTCTGGGTTCATAAAATAATCCTGTTCACCTGCACGCAGGGGCCATGTGCAGAACAAGCACCCACCTCGTCTGTGCCACATGCAGCCTAGAGGGGCTCCTGTAAGGTAATTCTTATGCTGGGATGAGCTAATCCAGCATGAGATGCTACACCTGCTTCCTTCTGCTAACAAATAGGCCCCTGCCTCCCGTAGACTGCCTGGCCTGACTGATTATACCTTCCCCATCAGCAGAAAGACTCATATCATCACTGGGCCAAAGGTGAATTGCCTGGAGACAACACTGGAATGAATTTTTTGCAGCCCCATTTTGCCAGACATTCAAAGCACTTCATCCTGAGGAGGGGAGACCTTTAACTCTGTCACATTTATATATGCTTATAAGGATGGAGCAGGTTTTCCTTGCAACCCTGCCCCAGATGAATGTATTGAAACAGGTAAGCCAGAGGAAAGTGCTTTTACCTCTCCTTCCTTTTGTCCAGAAGGAGGGGAGGGGTGGGGAGAGGTGGGGAGGGGAAGGGAGGGGAGAGGAGGGGAGGAAAGAGAAGGGCAGGGAAGGGCAGGACAGGGCGGGGCGGGGCGGGGCGGGGAAGGGAAGGGAAGTCTGCTACAGGGGCAAGGCTCCCTGGGTCTATTTGCATTTCCGAGGTTAAATGTGCGTAGTGTATGCTAGTGTTGTAACACGTGCCAAGGCATACAAATATTCAAATCCACACGCAGCAATGGGCTATGTGCGGAGAACAAGGAGGGGAAGTAAGGAATTACTCGTATTTGTCTTCTGGCTCAGGAAAATGTCGAGATGTTTTTAGCTGATGCCAGTTTTCCATTTGAAATGTTGCCTTGTATTTATAGTTTTCTTAATCCCTAAAGCAAAAGAGGCTAATATTCATTTAAAACCCAATAACAATTAAAATCCCCAATAACAATTAAACCCTACAATGAACAACTGCTCTAGCTTTGTTTATTGCACGCATAAATAATCATACTTCAATGAACATGTTAGTATCTATGATCTCTTCCCAGATTAAGGTTGCCTTGAGACTGCTTGCTTTGGCTACTGTAAATGTGACATGAATTACACTGAGGAAAATGTGTCTTACATGCTGGGTTTGAAGTAAATTATTTTCTTCTAATATACCTACACAACTGTCACTAGGAATTACACTGCAGATTTAGTGATGTTAAATGTCAATTGTAATTTGGTGACAGTCATTTTATTGGCTATGCATATTGCTCTGCTAGGACCTGCTTCTCAGTATGGAGGCCACCGTATCATTAAAAACCAGTGATCCTTCACTGATGACATAATTTGACTGGCAGAGAGAGGAGCAGTGAGGGGCTTGCTTCCACCTGCATGGAATCTGCTGCGTGTCAGAGATGAATTTGCCTTCAAATTAGAAACAGCATAGCAGACTGGTGGCTGTGATTTTGCTTGATTTCTTTTAAGGAGTTTCACTGGAATGGTTACTGAGCAGCTGATAGGAGTCTGCCTTAATATGTCAAACATATATATTATGCAGCCTGTAAACATTTCAAATATTTTTAGCCACAGTATACAGTGAGTTATCTGTGAAATAGTTTCAGCTGAATTGAGCCACATGCGCTTTTTTTTTTTTTTTTTTTTTTTTTTTTTTTCCCCTTCTGCACACTCATCCATCCATCTACCCATCCATCCTTCCATTCTTTTGTGCTCAATTCTGCCTCTGCAATAGGCTTAGTGTATTAAATTTATGTGTTAAAAGAGAAAAAAAATGTGTTAACATAAAACCAGTGTTTCAACAGATAAAATAAATCATACAAGCTGTGTAAAAATTTACAGTAAGAGCAGAACCATAATCATACATTCTGAAAATTTTATAAACTGACAATTCAAGTTATGTGTTTTATGCTAATACACATAGTGGTAGGTTCTAACAAACTGTGATTCACACATAAAGAGTAGAAAAGTTGAAGGTATTATATATGTTATATCTATTTTTCACATGTACATCTTTATATATACATTATGTACTTATTCTGAGAAAGAGGAAATAGATTCCGAGACTTTCTTAGCAAATTTAAATCAATATAACTGCCTTTCCATTTTCAGTATTTAAATTAAATTTTTTGCTGCAAGGCACTGCAAGGAACAAAGCAAAGTACCTTAAAAGAAAGTGTTTCCCTAGTAATTTCACCTCATTTCACACCTATTTGGCAGCTTTTCTTAGCCAATTGGTTTCATTGAAAATGCTGACAATGTTCACCTATTAGAATTGTCCGTGTGGTAAGGGGTGCTTTCCTCTTAGATTCACTTTATTAAATTTAAATGTAGAAAATAACTTTTTTTTTTTTTTTTTTTTTTCTTTCCTCCTTAGGACTACCAATATTCCTCAATTTATACTTTTGTCTATCTCCTTTTTTTTTTTTTTTTTTGTTCCACACTGCTCGTTCTACTTTTTTTTTTAAAAAAAAAATCTTTACTGAACAATAAACAGCATAAATTATTCAGCCAATTTCAGTCCAGTGGCATAAATCATACTCTAGCAGACATGCTACTTATGACAAATGCTTTGTCTAAGAGAAACATACCACTGAAGGTTTAATCAGAAGCTCTAAACATTTCAGACTTGCTCAATTTTGTTCTTGGCAAGAAGCACTGTTTTTTGCTATATCTTCCATGGCTTTGGGGGAATGTTCATTTCTCCCACGAGAATACTGAGGCCATTTTTACCCACTCCAGGAAAGGGGAGGGTGTTAATAAAAGAGCACTTTCCTCCAGAAAAATTCAAATGGGATTGGCAAATTTTTTTTGCTCTTGAAAGCTCATTTCAGAGGCAGCCTTGGATATTTTAAGTGCTTCCTATTTAATGAAGTATCACGACTTGCATGCTGCCACTTCTGAAAGCATAAACATCATGTATGAAAACATAACTTTTTAAGCGATAAAAGGTTTCTAAAGATTTTATTAGTACAATTTTGGAGAAATAAAAGCAAAAACAAACAAAAAAATAACCCCAATCTCCCATTTTGCTGTGTTTTTTAAGTAAGTCCATTGGATGACTGGGTCAATTACCCTTCATCTGATTCAGAACCACAGGTATATACTGTTGGTTGTGCTGAATAAATATGTTGTCTAGAACCAAACCCTGGGTTTAGAGCAAATTGCTGTTGGCTCTGAGGAATTTTTAGCCTTCTTGATAGCTATTCTGGAAATTGTTTTTGAAGAATATCTGGTTCCCTGTTAGGATCATCTTTATTTTATGTCACTGCTGTAGAAGCCTGGAGATTTATGGAATAAGTGGTCCGTATTGTCACATTCTCAAAATTAGTACCTATATTCTAATATGAGATCTTGCTTTGGGTCCATTCAGGGGTTTTATTATGCAGCTCCAGTCAATACAACTCTGTTTTATTGACTTCAGTACTTTTGTTCCAGCATCATCTAAAATGTCAGTTGAGGTCCTGGAATAAGTCTCTGCTTCTTGAATGACTACCTCTTTCATAGCCAAGAAAAACACTGTAGAGTCAAATTTATATAGAACAGCAACCTGAAAAAATGCTGGGATAACAGAATGATGGGAAGAGCACAAGTCATCAGCACAATGCAGAGCTTATGCATAGTTGTGTGAACAAAACACAAATTGTGAATAGTTTTCAACAAAAGAGCAGAACATTTAAAATATATAGACTCAGGATCTAGCTGACTTTACCAACCAGATTAAAATAATCTGAAAAGTAACCATATATAGAGTCAAAACAGTTAACATCCTTTTAAAGATAAGTTGTATTTGTTATTTTTAAGTTCTGGATGAAATGAAGGCAGCTGAATAGAAAAGGACAAGATGCAGAATGCCTATTCCAGTTTTTGTTGTTTTAGGTCAGACCAGTCAGCACCACATAAAGGAGAGCGTATGTATTGACATTCTAAATCGAAGTCGTGGTCTGCTGAGTCCAATAGATGCTTTAGGGGAGGAAAAAGATGCTCCACCAGACACAGAGAGTGAATCTGCTACCTATTACTGTTTCTTCATCCTTCCTGAGAGTGGGTGATTTGCATAAACCCTCAAGTTTGAAACAATATATTCCTTTGACAAACATCTTTGGATTATATATATTTGGATTATTAGAACTCTTGTTTGCATGTACACAGACAGTCTATGTGAGTGTTATGAGATGCTTGGTCTCAGAGGTATCATGTGGTGAAGCTTCACAGCATCATCACAGGCTGAGCAAGTGTTTCTCTTTATTAGTTCACCTTAGTAATATTGCAAAAAGAAATCCAGAAGTAGCACAAAGCTCCCATTATAAACCTACTGTCAGACACACACACACAAAAACACACTTCTCCATCTAAATGACTCTTATTTCATTAAAGAAATATAAAATCAAAAAGTAAATATGAAGTCTAGGAGAGAGACAGATATTCTCTGACACATTTTGCATCTCACAGAACACCATGGCAGGGTTAGAGCACACTCCTCTAATGTTAAAGGAGTGTACAGAGCGTAAGGAAAGCAGAGTGACATTCCCTCTCGGTTACTTAGTTGCTTATACCAAGCCTTCCAGTTCATGAGTTCATTCTGTCACTGTGACCTGTTTTGACCAGACCCTTATTCTTCCCTTGCCATGCAGAAATCACTAACAGAGCAAAGCACTGTGTGAACGTTTAAAAGTGGCAGCAACTGAGTGAAGACAGTAGATGAGGCAGTGAGCCTGTATCCTGCTATCCCTATTCTGCATGTTCTCAAGTGCAAAAAGCCCATTACGAGAGATAATACACATTTCTAGCCAAGCACTGCGCATACATTTTATTTATTTATTTATTTATTTATTTATTCCTCATGTGAAGGTCCAGTACAGTATGGACCAGGAAGTATGAAGATTTGTAGCCTGACTTTATTGAAAAAAAAATCCTTTAGGACCAGATAGGAAGACAAGGAATTATTTGTTTTTCCCATAGCACTGTAATGCTGTCTTGTATATAAAGAACATGATGATTTTTAAATTTTAGCAATGAATGTAAGAAAAACATAGCAGATTGTTATTGATTGGTTCTATATATAAACCTAAAAATGACCAGGTCCTATGTATAATATAAGAGTCAAAGACTGGACATGGCCTTTAGACCTTTTAATAACATTTAATTGCAATTAACTAATCAAGATCTTGGAAATCATGGTGGGAGGAGTACAAAAACAATTGGGTAAAGAAGCCACAGATTATATGAAAGGGATCGATCCTGATTTACTTTGTGTGTCATGTGTAGACTTTTACCCATAAATGAGGACCAGTAAAAATGAGGTGTTTAAGATGAAGGAGGTAGCAAATAAACTAGAGCAAAAACTTCATATCATGACATTTTCTTTATTATTTTCTTTTCTTTTGTTTGTTCTTCTGGATCTTTTGGAAATCTGTTTCAAGCAGACCTGTTCTCAAAAGTCTAACTATTAATATAAGGTCAGAACTTAGAAAGACATATCTATAACAGTACCTACCGCATTAAAACATGTTCAAACAAGGGCATAGCTTGCTTATAATAAAAGCACCCTAAAACATGTGACCACAAAACATCACAAAGACCACATCAACCTGTCCTGTATAATGAAAACATCAGTCACAGCCTGAGATTCTTCATAATTTTTTGTTGTAACCTGAAACAGAACCCACAAAACTGACTGCTAATGCATGCCCATTTGAGAAGACAGCAAGATTACATTGGTTCAATTTGTCACAAACTTGTTCAAGATAAAGACCTTCTTATGACTGTAGAGACACGATGTAAGAAAATATATATATATATATATTTCAGGGTCTTGCCTACAAAGTGAGACACCTGGCACGTACTCAGAGCACTGCACTCTGTCAAGAATCATATTTGAATGTTTTTACTCAATTCACCACTTTCTAGCCTAATAATAATAAAATACAACAACAAAAATAATAATTAATAATAATAATTCTCCTGGGCATCCTTCTCTGTTATTTTCTATAAGTGATGACAAAGTTTACTGCAGTTTCTAGAAATGTGCTTTTGCTCACTGATATGAACTTTATTCTTGTTTCACCTTCTGCTTTTATGTTAGTACCCACATGTCAAGACAGTCTTCTCACATCAGCAAACAAATGACTTCTCTTTTCCATGCAAATCCCATATTTTTCAATGTTTTCTCATTTACAGCACCTCTCATCCCAGTAGATCCTAAAGCACTTGCCAACTTAACACCCCCTGATGTACAAATCACTGTATTTCTCATAATAGTAACGTAGGGTTTTAGCTCTCTCTCATAACAACCTTGATAAGGCAATTTTGTTTTTTAGCTAATGCCTTTAATTGGGCACACACTAGCTGTTAGGATAGGATTAATTGTGAGCATCTGGGCATTTATTTACTTTTTTTAAAAAAAAAAATTTTTTTTTTTCTCTCTCCTAGTAGAGAGAGTACTGAATCTTTGCTATGAGAAAATACACATAGAGACTTGACACACAACTTGAATTTATAAATAAGTCAAGAGCCGTTAAAGGGGGGGTTAGATTTCAAAAGTGTTTCTTTAAATTTGTGCAACTTGTGTATATCAGAAAACGGTAGGCTTTTCTCATAACTGGACAAATAAGAATGTGAACCCTCATTCAACTCCATGAACTTACGAAAAAAAGGAAAAAAAACCCACAAATATACTGTATCAGCGAATGTTAGTTTTATGAAAGGGAAGGCCAATTTGTGAAACTGAAGCTTGAGTAATTGTTGAGGCTACAATGAAATTATTCATTCTATTAGCCAGGAGACTTGAGTCTCAAGCCTCTATATGCCCCTCCTCCTACCCCCAAAGTGTCATAGAAATATTGAAGTTCTCCTGTCTCCTAGTACAGGAGCCCAATGAAAGACCTGAGTCTCTGAGGTGTCCTAGATCAGTAAATAAAATATACATGTAGCCTTTCCAGTTATATTTTGTGTTTGTATTCATTATAGGCTCCTATTAACAGACTGGAGTTGTCCAGGAAGAATTACAAACACAGTGGTACCAGCAATACTGTTAGGTATGAAGAGGTGGCCAAATATAAGAATGATGAGGGATTTTTTTTTTTTTTTTGTAAGATTAGTGATCAGGACAACTTATAATCATTGGTGAAGAGTATAGAGAGAGATGAAGAAAGAGCTGCAAGATAAGGATGTCTGTATTGCCTTTTAAATGTTGATGGCAGTGGTGTAAGCACATTCCCACTGGAAAAAAAAAAAGTCAAGTAGTTGGAGATTCCCATCCTGCTTGTTAGTGGTCATTTGCTGCAGGATGCATTCCTCAGAGTACAGAGATCTGTGAATACTCCTCATTTACTTCAGTGTGGTCAGTGCTCTTGGCTCAAGCTTCTCAAATGCTGATTTAACTTTGGTTCTGCTGCAATGGATAAGGAATAGTTTATCTATCCTAAGCTTCTGGGTAACATATAGAGAATTGCTTACAGTTCCCAGTCTGTGACAACCACCTAGGGGTAATGATACCTCAGACTATACAAACATCTGTCCATACCTTGTTTCTCCTTGAAAGTAAACACACAGTATTTCACTTCATGCATCCTACAGAAATAATGGCAAGTGCCATTTAAGTGTTTTGTAAGGACACCGATTGATTTAAAATTCTCTGAAGATGCCAAGTGCTTTAATAAAGCTTAGAAAGTGTCCCAGGTATGGATATGGATAGTAACTAATCATAACAAAATAACAGAATTTCATTTCTGTACCAAAACATCCATATGAATTTTGTAAAACATATTCATATTAGGAGTATCATTCCGACCAGAGCAGACTATCATGGGCCAGGAGTATCTGTAAAAGACATCAGAAGTTCTGGGATGAAAAACACTCTAGGATAAAGCTGTAAACCTTTTGACAAACCCCTTCCCCAGTTTCCATCTCTTAATGGAATACCAGAAAGCAGCAGTGAGAACATGGCTTTTGGTGCAAGCATTTTTCAGAAACCCTTACTGATAAGCTAGAGATCCCAGTCTATGTTTCAGACACAAAACTTTCTTTCCAGAATAAGTGAGTTATTGATTATATAAATGCAGCACATCTTTGCTAATTTTAGCTTGTAGCTCAGTGACAAAGAATAGACTGACATAAGGGCTGGAAACCCAGAAGGGAAGGATTTCTGTAAGCATACAATAGCCATACATATCTCAGTCTGAAACAATGGACAAATCTTCCCTTTTTTCTACTTGCTTTCTTCTGTCACAATCCTGTGCATTTCCCACCTAGTTTCTTTCCTACAAGTCATCTCCCTTTAGAATCTCTTAGCCAAAACAAAGTCAATTTAAACAGTTATATGCATGCAAGTACGTTTATTAAAGTAATTAAAATTACTTAGGATTAACTGAACAAAACACTTAAGCTTTCACAAAAGCTAGGATGCCATTTTCTTTTTTTCTTTTTTTTTTTTTTTTTTTTTTTATTTTCTTAAACAAAAGATTTATCATCTTTTATAAAATGCGAGGTTATTTTTGTAAAGGTGGCTTGGTGTATGTTCCCTGTATTTTAATACTCATTCACTTTGCATCGGGTGTGATATGCTCTTTTCTGATGAAACTTGGAAGTTTTCGTTTGAAAAATGATGTGTCTTATAGATAGCATGGACTAAGCAATTTTAGCTATGGCAGAGCAATAAAAAACATTCTTACCATGGATTCATTGAAGGTGCAAGGACAAATATTAACCTTGGTAGGTCTATTATAGCACTTATTTAAAAAAAGAAGAAAGGAAAGAAAGGCATTCATATTTAAATTGTCTCTATGTCTTCATATAAGGAAGCAAATTTATAAACCTGAAAGAATAAAGGCTTAGAAGTATGACACTGTTAATATGTTTAAAAATATTTTAAAATCAAAATAGGAAAACAAATAAATAACAGTTTGCAAAAATTCTAGAACTGGAATTCTTGATTTTTGTCAGTATTAAAAATTAAATAAATTTGCATATTTAGATATATATAAGTTTTTTTTTGATAATTTGCTAATGACCCAGAAATTGGCAATAAATAACACTGATTCAAAATAAATAATGAATATAAAAGACATGAATATGATATGTTTTCATATGTACAGTAGGAACATAATTGACTGTATCAAATGTAATACAGAAAATCTTTATCTGTCTATAGAAATGCCATAAAGGCAAATCCTGTTCATTCCAAGCAAACAAGAAACCTATTGAAACTGATGAGACTATTCCCATGAGTAATGCAAAAAGGATTTGGCCCATGCACATTATTTAGTAACGAGCTGAATCCTGCCGATGTGGGCAGAAAAGGCATGTAGGTACACTGAAATGGAGGGACTCATGCTGTACTTCACACCCCCGGCATGCAGTTTTGAAATTATAGTTTACTATTTATTTTTCACTTTTTGAGGGGAAAGGAGCTTAATGAGCATTCAAAGACTGAACCAGGGAAACTGACTGTCCCGGCTGCAAGGGGAAGCTGCAAAGTCAGCTCTGGCAGGGCCTGTGGGATTGGAATTTCTCAAGTGATAAAAAAGTATGGGCCACAATTTCAGATTTATTTTTGCTAGTCCGAACTCCTAGATGATCCCACTTTTAGAACTGATGTGCAATATTTAGAGCTTGGCTTGGAGCCAGAGATATCATTAAATCCTCTCTGCTAGCTATAGTGGAGAGCAGTTCCAGGCTAGGAGCTGTCTTCATGTCAGCACAACTTCTTAAATACCCACAAGAAGGAAAAAGGGAAAGTCAATGAATTATTCAGTAGTAAGTTTGGTAATCAAAGACTGAGAGGTTTTATTAAAACAAGAACAAAGCTCTTGCCATCAATTAAAGCACTTCCGTCTTTATGTAAATTCTTAACAAAAGAAATGAAGCTGTTTCCAGCCCTTCCTGCAATGCATGGGGGGCTCCATGATGAGTGTGCCTAGCCTTCAGCCCTGGAAATTGCCCCAGAGAGCAGCCCCCACCTCTGAGATCACACCACCCTTCTGGTTTCTGTACACTTGGACCCTAGTTGGTCAACAGAATGATCCTCCATCCCCAGAATGTGTTCTGCTTCTCCCTCCACTGAGGGGCAGGGAATGGACACAAACATTTTCAAAAGAAAAGCAAAACTATTTGTCTTGAAGACACTAATTCTGATGTCTTCTCTTGCTCAGCGCTTTTTTTCTTGGTGTGAATTAAGACATTAAGTTGGATGTATTTTACATTTTTTAGGAGAAAAAATCAGAAGAAACTGTTTATTTGCATGTATTTTCTATGCATATGTGCTTGAGAATATAAGAAATAATGGGGTAGTTTATCTCTATACATATGAACTTCTCAGACTGCACTGAATTATTGGTTTCTGAAGGAAATAATATCATCAGGTCACCATAATGCTAAGCAGTATTACATTTTAGCTGATAATTTCTGAAAAGTGCTTACTTTTGAAATGGAAAAAAAAAATGAAAGAAAAAAGCCTGGCAACAGTGCTGACTGAAAAAAAATATTTATATTTATATTAAACCCCTCAGCTAGATTCTCAGACACATCACTGCTTAAAATGCAGTCACCTGACAAAAACAGTTCTAATTATTACCCCCTTGGGCTAACATTTTTCAGAGTGACTGGCTAAAATGCACTCTAGCTCATAATTTCTATCTCTGACAGTAGAAGACATAACCTAGTTTCCTCTAATGCAAAAGTCTCTAATCTAGAGGGCAAGACCCTGTTCCGTATAACACTGAAGGGAGAAAATGCAATTTGAGCACAAGGAAATTGCACACATAGTTTGATAGTTCTACCATTCTCATTTTTTTTTTTCCCAAGATTAAATGTCTTGTTTTATTTTATGCTAAATTATGACCCGGTTTGGACTTGTATGTATTCTTTGTCATACTCTGAAAATTTTACACTGTAAAAACAAAGGGACACAGAAATGCAGTGTAACTTTTCTTATTTACATTTCAGCCATTTAAAAAATCCTAATTTGCATATATTGGGTAAGGATATGTTTTTCTTAATGGGTAGTTTTTACTTTAGCAAGTGACAATGGCAGACAATAAGCTTTATTCACCTCTGGGTTAATCCAGTTGTATATCAGCACAACATGATTGATTTCATATTGGTGTAATGCAGTAGTGAATCAGGCTCCAAGGTTTGAAAACAGAGCACTACATTAACATCTACATTTGTATACTGAAACACTGGGGAACAGATTTTCAGATGGGCTTCATCCCAACATTGCTTCCTTGCAGCACATTTTTCACCACCAAAAATAAAAAAGTGTCCATAATTTTGTGCTCATGAACACCACAGGGAACAAAAATTAGCAAGTCTCTTGGATAGAGAGCTCCCTGAATTATACATGCACCTGCCTGAATTATACATGCAATTGAGTAGTTAGATGCTTAACTACTAATATTTGCAATAGAGAGTACCTGCCAAAATCTGGGCCTCGATGTGCAAACTCAACCGCTAACAGCCTCTCAGCTGACAAAAAGAGCAGATTTAGCAGGGTACACAGAGGGGGCTGCCTTGCACCAATTAGCACCACCCAAATGGTGCAACCCTCCCCCCCTCCATTGACATCAGGGACTAACTCTGCTGTGTCTGCCCCCGGCAGAGCCTGACCAGGAGGATTCCTGGCAGTGCTTGCAGAACTGGATTCATGTTCTCTGTGGTTCAGTCCACATAGGCAGTGGCTGAATTATAAATTGACCTCAGTCTCATAAAGCCTAAATTGCTGAATGAGTTTTAAGAAAGTGAGTCAGGAAGCCTGGAAGGGATTTTTTTATTTATTTATTTTTGGGTGGTGGTGGTGGTTATTAACAATTTTTATTTCTCCCAGTGCAGGAGCCACCCTTCCTTTGTAGCCTGACAGCTGATGCTTAACACCTTTTTTTTTTTTTTTTTTTTTTTCCGGCTGGCAGGGCAGCTGGGTGAGTACATTTGAGGTTAGCATTGGTGCATTGCCTTTGTGAGCTGTGGGGGCATCAGTTCCCTTCTGAAAATGCATGTCAGCCTCACGCCTTGTACACCTTCCAACACTTTGAGGAGTAGTTAGGAATATCAGTGGCAAAAGTACTGTCCAAAAAACTCCCTTCTATTAAAACTCCCATAGCTGAAATGTTTATATTGAAATCTCTACACACTCAAGCCTCAAGCAGGAGAAAGAAGTTCATTGCTTCTCTTTCTTCTTTTAATTGGAAACCATTTTATTTTTTAAATACCAATGCCTGACAATTTTTCAGTGAATTATAGTACTTTGTTCTAGTGAGTCAGTGTTGGAGGAGTGGTTCACTTTTCCTGGTTTTTTTTTTTTTTTTTTTTTTTTAGAACAGAGAAAGGGTAAATGTGAGCAGTGTAAACATGGGCCTAAGGCCATAACCACCACGAAGCTTAAATCTATAAATATCACTTGGGTTCACACTCTGGACAGAGAGAACTTTTTACACATATTCTTGTCTCTGTGTGCACATCTGTTTGCAGGATCTTGGCCCACACTTGTAGTGAAGATCTCAGCTGGTATTTTCTAGCATCAACCCTGCAGGATGAAATTGTAAAGGGAAATTATTTGGTACATGGTGCAGAAGTTACTGCATGAGGCCATGAAATGGGAAATGCTCATTGGGTGGATCCTTGTTTAAATAAGCTTACCCTTTGCAATCAGAAGAGACAGCAGATATGTTGAGTATTGAAGAGCAAGCCTGGGTTTAGCTGAGCTATGCAATCCCTGTAAAATGCCATCTCCCTAGATATTACACATTATTAGAAGGTTTCCCCGTATTTGTGTAGTTAGTGAGGCAAGCAGGGAGATGTAAAGCAAACTATTTATTTGCTACTGTCAAGTATCACACTATTAGCAATTAATCTCTAAATTACCTTGTTTTTTACATTTTTTTTTTTTCTGCCTGTAAGGACTTTAGCTCATAAAACATCAGCAGAATCCTAAGAGATTTCCAAGAAAGCTTCTATTCTGAAATAATTCTGTCAATATTGAACACACCTTAAAGTATTGCAGGCAGTCATTTCGATGATCCTTACTCCTGGCTATGGCAGATCACCTGTAAATGTAGAAGACGTGGTGATGTCACCCTGAGCCATCAGTCCCCAGTCAGCCTGCTCAGACTGACACTGGTTAGTCTGCTCAGGGGCAGGAGAGGCCCAACTTCCCTCACATACTGTAGGACATAATTAATAGCTTTCACTCACTCCTGGAAAGTGAGATTATAGTCAATGAGCAAGGCTCAATACCCATTCAGTGAGATTGCTGTAGCTGGGTTTCATAAAGGTCCATTCTTTGATATAGATTAACTGATGGTTTGCCCTTCAAAGTTGCAAAGGGCAAATACTGAAAAATCCACCTATTCTATCGGTATTTAAATCCAGGTCTACAAATGAGCTACAACCACTACCTGAAGGAATAGGCCTATGATGACTCTTACACAGCTGACAGATTATTGAGGCAACAGCTTCCTATGTGACATTCATGCAAAGAGTCCCTACTAAAACTGAAGATGTAACCAACAAATGGCTGACACATGCCCTGGGTAGAGCCATCCAGGCCTAGGAGGGCTCATCACATTATTTATCAGCATCAGTGGGGCTGAAAAACAGCTGGAGGAAACACCAGAGGCCAAGGGGAAGGGAAGGAGTAGATAGGGAGTGTGTGCCAACATGCAATATTTGCAAGAGAAATGATGTTAACAGGGTAGAAGACATGGCTCCTGATCATTGATAGGTTTTTTACTTTCCATTTTTCATAAATCTGTTGCAACGTTACGTATCTGAGAGAGCCAACAATGCTGTTCCTGTCTCAGTCTGAGCAGGCTTATTCACATTTCAATCTTTTGTTTTCTGCTAGATTTTGTGTTGGGCAACATCATCATCACCTTATCATCATCACCAATTGACTCACATTTTGAATATAAACCCAAGGTTTGTGGATCTCTTTTTTGTACTAAAAAGATAACTGCTTTCCTAAACATAAGTGGTTCTAGGGAATTCTAGCCAGCACATCATCTCTTTATACTACACTAGAAAACCTGAAACCTAATGACAACAGAAAGAAAAATACTTTTCTACCTAATCTTAAGGATAGAATTAGGATATTCCAGCATAGAGAACAGAAAATACTAGTCATTCATACATAAAGAAGAAATAAATCAATTTATATTTCAGTAGGAGGAATTATTGTAAGTATATGTAGTCTGTATCCAAGCCTTTTGTACAGAAAACAAGAGTAGAATATAACCTTAATCTTTTTAACACCGTTCCCAGCAAAGTCCATAAGTCTGGAAAAGTATTTGGTTCTCTGTGCATCAGCAGTTCTGTAATGCAAAACACAGCATGGGGCACATCAGGAAATGCATTTAAAGAACGACATATCTGTAGTGACCAAATCTGGAGTTTGTGGGGATTTGTGGTATTGTTTGGAAAGGACAGTGAGCAGCACGTGAATGTTCTTGAGCTGAATGCTGCTCCTTAGCAAAGACTTCCTACAAACATGAGCCTGTGTGGGTCTCACCTTCTGATTCCCCACAGTTTGGAGAGTACCATGCATTTTTGTGGTGCCACAGACTCTTGTCACTCCCCAGTCCCATGTGAAAGATGTTGCTAGTCTTCCTGATGACTTGCTATTTGAAACCTGGCACTTCTCTGACATGAGGTTGTCTCTCCCAAGAAGGAGGACAGTTGAACAGTCCAGACCTAAGCTCCATGTAAATACTTGGTTAGAAAAGAAAGGTCTTGGCAAATACCCAGTGCCTTTATAAGGAAGAAACACATTTCTCAGGAACAGTGAAAAACACCAGTCCTTTTTCCTTTTTGTTTTTATGAAATCCATATAGACCAGAAAAGAAAGCAGCCATTATAAGTCAGTGGGGCTACAAGTGGTTTGATAGAGTACTTGGGGGTGAGGAAGTGTTTTCAAGCCAAGCCTTAATAATACACTAGTAAATGATTGCAGGAGGGAGATGCGGGGAAAGGAAATTCTGCTGAAGCCAGTGGGAGATCTGCAGTTCACTTTGCTGCAGCCAGGATTTCATCCCAAGTCTTTGGCTGACAACAATGTTCATGAACATCTAAAAAACATTATAGTATTTTGTCATTGTTTAATTGGGAACTGAGTATGCCTGTGCCTCGAGAATAATTCACCACATCACCTAAACAACTTAATCATTTAAGATTTTCATGTGTACTGGCAAGAATCAGACACAGAAATCTAGAAAGGAAAAACAATCTAAACACATTCAAACATCTACTGGAGGATACAAAATCCTTTTTTTTTTTTTTTTTTTTTTTTTTCCTAGGGAATTCTTCATTTCATCTGCACTGTTTTTGAACTGTAACCCTGGCTTAGTAATTTGCAGCCTGCTAGATAATGAAGTTCACCATTACAAATTTTCATATTCAAAGTAGAAAACTATAAGGAACTGAAAAATGAAAGCAGTAACAGTTTATAGGCACAGTAGTGTAAAATTATCATATTTCTGCAGTAGACTCACTGATTTGATTGCCCTTCCTTTAACCACTTATCTGCTTTCCTTAAATATAAATTACATTCACATGGTAAAAATAAGTATGTTTCATTTAGGTATTTGCTGTCCATGTTCTCATAAAACAGCTGGAAAGGTCCGTGAAGACACATACACAAACAGGCACATTAAGCCCACTCCCTCCGAAATCAAACAGAAACAAAACAAGGAGAAATCTCATTACCAGTTAAGAACAGTACGCTATAAACTTTTACTCACCTATGTAATCCTTATTTAGGAGTGCAGTGTAAATGGCTTTATAATAAGACACTTAGGTCAGTATTTATGCTTTATGCCTACTTCCATACAGACTGCATGAAACATTTTTAAGCGGTTTTACAGTGCAATCTTGCGGCCGGCAATTTTTTTGAGCAGTCCAAACATCCCCATTAAACAAACCCAAACAGGATTCAGAAAGTGTAGGATTCCAACACTTTCCCCCAAGATCAGAGTACCGCTGTGCATTCTTGCTCAATTTAAACAAAGCAAACTGCGGTTAGTATACCCTCCCCTAATGGGCACCCCCACTGGGGACATTGTTCGATTACCACCACGGACACGGCCCCAGTGCAGCTGGATATGTAAACAAGGCCATAATCCGCCTGAAAGAGCACTCGCAGTTTGGCAGGGCTTGCCATGTTGTTAACATATTGTGCCAAAGCAATAACAAAGCCATCATTTTAAAGTTTATTCACAGGCTCTTATTAATCGAGAAT
The DNA here is from genome assembly GCA_011075105.1 of Heteronetta atricapilla. Classification (NCBI taxonomy): domain Eukaryota; kingdom Metazoa; phylum Chordata; class Aves; order Anseriformes; family Anatidae; genus Heteronetta; species Heteronetta atricapilla. Next base: position 82,342,795 of record CM021763.1, on the reverse strand, counting down.
TTTTCCAGAAATTGCTCCTAAATGAGGAACCTTCCAGAAATCCACCATTTGGGAGGAAGGTTTCCAGATGATACTTTTACATATCTGTAGCATGTTCTTTGAAATAAATCACAATTTAGTCCAAGTTCGATTAAGACAGAAAACACATTGCTGTTATATAATGTAAGGGAGCCTTCTGGGATTTGTTTTGAATGCTCTCCATTTCTAGTAAGGCCAATCATGTTTAGGTCATCGTTCTTCGCTGGAGTGAAGATAGTCAACACAGTATAGCTTAGCTTGCTAGCAATGAATGAAAAACTTTGACAGTTATAAATTCAATACAGCCACCCAATGCATGCACAAGTTTCAAGTCAGGTACTTTGGAAAAAAGTGTGTTTGGCTATTTTTGTAGTTCAATTTTAGTTTTATTTTTATTTATTTATTTTTAACAGATGAGTTGATATTCCAGGTTTTTAAGATTTTCCTAGCATATTAGGGGCATTAATAAAAATGGTGGAACAATGTAACAGAAAAAGATGTCATTTTGAAAATAATCTCTCTACAAGCCTTCAGCCTGATAAAATTGATTGTTTTGGGGTAAAACTGTACCCAGAGGTAGACAGAGATAAGATTTGTTATTAAGATGACTTATCAATAACAAATTCCAAACCTGTTTAAAAAAACAAACAAACAAACAAAAACCCTGATCTTAGAAATTAAGGAGAAAGCTGTTCTGTATATATATTGAAAATAAAACCAGAATAAAATATGGAAAATGATGGTTGGTTAACTTTATTATTAAAAGTCTTCATAGTAAAGTCTTCAAAGTAAATTAACATTAGAGACATTTAAGCTGGTCATATGCTTTTTTTTTTTTAAAAAAAAAAAAAAAGTTGTACCATGAGTTCTGTATGTTTCTGTGGCTCCAAGAGACACTGACTTACTTATGCTGTAAGTCATTTATATTTGAGTATGGGTGATATTTGTTTACAACTATACACAAAATCCACTGATGGCCTTGTTTTCTTGGTAAACTCTTGCTACTGATGGACATTTGCAATGTACATCTGGACAGTAAGTCCTGTGCTGCATTGGTTTGTATCATCCCACATTGAACTGACTGCACATGCTTTGTTTAACTGAGCATGTTCAAGAGGTCCCATGCCTCCACTTTGTTGCACACGTGCAAGCCAGCTGCAGCAATTCAATTTATCACTTTGATACCTGTTGAGCTTAATAGGTATATGTTTAAACCATTTTTTTTTTTTTAACAGAAATGTAACCAAAATGCCCTATATGCCCTTTCAACCAAATTAGAACTATGAAGTGAATTTTTAAAAAATATATTCTTATCTTTCCTGTCCTTGATTTCTTTGCTGGAGCAGTTAAATTCCAGTTATCTCTTCATATTTAGCACACCATTCCATTTTGTACAGGTCTGTGCTATGGAAGAGATCCTGCAAAAAGTGACATTTGCCTTAAAAGTCCCTTAGACCTCAAAAGTCACTGTTGTTGTCTGCTCTGTCGTGTTTTTTTTTTTTTTTTTTTTTTTTTTTTTTTTTTGTTTCCAAAGAAAAGTTCAAATACCACTACAGCCCATGCTTTCAGACCTCTCTGGGAAGCCAGAATGCTTAAACTTACTGCCTGTGGCCAAGTGAAGTAAAAACAGAGCAGAACCTTTAATGACTCACATGTGGCACCTTTTTCTGTCTGCCGAGGCATATACCATAGGTGGGACTGATGCGCTAAGTATAGTAGTATAAGTATATATACTATAGGTATACAGATAGGACTGATTTTTATAACTGTCAGACCAAATAGGATGCCAACTGACCTTCATTGTTCTGTTTCAAACCCTAAAAGCCAGGTGCAAGATTTTTTTTTTTTTTTTTTTTTTTTTTTTTTTTTCTCCTAGAAAGCTTTCCCTGGTTTTGATACTGATGAATTATTATTGTGATCACAAACCCCAAACATAGACACCTTTATGTTATAGCCATTTTCATTCCATTAGGACCATGAGAGATTTATTACAGAATATGTGCAATGACAGATGTCCTTTATATAATAACCAGATCAAGGAGATGGCACTGGATTCATACCAGTTAGAAACAAATGTCACTTCAGATGACATTTCATATCCTATCTCATTAGTAATATTTGACTACATTTTATATTAAAATTTACAAACATTAATATTTTAATTTAAATAACTTAATATTTTTAGTATCACTGACATTTTTGGTCCTTTTTCCCATTTGGTCATGGTCTGTTTTCCACCATGTAAAGGCACCTCATAATGTCATTTAGATAACAGATAAAGCTGAGTGAAGCTGCTGAAAGCTTGAAGCCATAGGCTTTAGTGGTATGAAATACTCCATGCAGGTAAATGAACTCCCAACACTTATTTAATTTTAATTTTTGGAATTTTAGTAATTTTAATTACTAAAAATATTTCTGTTTTGGTCAAGGAATGGAGAACAATGGCTCAGCTGACAGCAGAATCTAATTTTGAATCAAAATCTGGTGGGAAGATGAACCATGAGTGAAGCATGACACAGAAAAAAAATTCTTTCTGCATGCTACAACTAGCTATGAGCATAGGCCAGGATCTCTGCAGGATCTCTGTATCACCGCATCAGCCATACTGATCTTTCTTCAATTTGGAGGTGGCAAATGTGTTGAGGGAAGAAGACCTTCTCCCCCACTCAATATCCCCCCAAAAAAAGAAAGGAGAGGGAAAAAAATATGTTTGAGGGGTCCATGTTTCAATGACTTTGAAATGGAAAAGCCAGAAGTAAGTAAAAAAGCAGGAAGATGTATGTTCAAAATGTCCTTATTTTTTTTTTTTTCCGGTAAACAGTTGGTGACCCCTGAATTATTACATTTTCTACATTTTATCAGTAGATAATACAGAACACAAAAATAGAACCCCTATTTCTACAGCTATGCCTCTGCACCATCAGTTCTTGAAATTTAAGAAGAGGATTGTGGTCTGCCTGTTTTGGATCTCTGAAGCAGAATACTTGCAGATGCTGCACAGAAGATTGCATATTAAGTGAAAATGTGATTTTTTATTTATTTTTGTTCCCAAAAATTGCATGTCAGGAAAAGGTTTTTAAAGATCTATTTCCATTTTCTCTAAAGCAGAGGATGGGCCACATGTAGACATTATAAATATACTAAAATTCTGATGCCTGTTTTTAAGATTTGCTTTATGCTGTTACCACAGAAGTGAAACAGTTAAATAATTTTGCCTTCTGTTGAAACAATATATAACTTCTTCGTTATTATGCATAGCTTTCATGCATACTATTTGAAGATATAGTGATTTATCCAGCTGGTTTCTTATATAATCTTGAGGTATAAATTTATATAGTGGGAGTTTTAGTGTATTTATGATGCATAGTAAATTGTATTTAAAAAGTAACTTGTGCAATATATTATACAGTTTTGCTTTAGACTGTTCACTCTACACATACACAGAAGCTTAAGAACTGATCCAGATTTTCTGTTCTGAACTTCAAAAATAGTCGAAACTTTAAGACATTGCAAAATTCCCAAATTTCCTCCACTGAGGAACTATGATGTGAAATACTTTATTTCTATATGAAAAAAA
>CM021763.1:82293030-82332796 GCA_011075105.1 Heteronetta atricapilla | reverse complement strand
CCTCCCTCCCTCCCTCCCTCCCTCCCTCCCTCCCTTCCTTCCTTCCTTCCTTCCTTCCTTCCTTCCTTCCTTCCTTCCTTCCTTCCTTCCTTCCATCTTTCTTTCCTTCCTTCCTTCCATCCCTCCCTCTTTCCTGTATCTTTCATGCATAAATATTTTCTATGGAATATTTTTCGGAGTTTCTTCCATTCATACAGTCATGTCCACTGCTTTTTCGGCTGTCATTGTCCCTCTTCTCTTCCCACTAGCTTTAAACTACAAGTTCAATAAAGTCCTGCAAACTTTCTAGAAAAACTTGTGTGGATCTGACAGTGGGATGCCTTCAGACCATGCAGACCTGCTGAATAGATTCTATAAACTCCATTTAAGAGGAAAAAAAATGAAAACAAACAAACAACAAACAAACAAAAAGCAAGCCAAAGACTTAGGACTTCATCCTCTCCAAAGTTTCATACAAAATATATTGTTTTTAATTTCTTCATACTGTCAAAACACTACTAATTGATTAAGTGCCTGCTAGGAACATAAGTGCCGTTAGATAAAAATTGTGTAGTTGTAATCACCTCACTGAAAAATTTCACCATTTTTCCTCAATGCATACATATACATGTTGTGGTAAAATGTGTGAAGAGTGGTCTAGACTCTACAAATCTATAAAGAAAAGAGGAAATAAAAAGTAATTTTTAGTACAAAAAGAATACTTGAAGAAAAAAACAATGAAAAATCTGAAGAAGCTATTTATTTCATAAGATATAAGTATTTCATAAGATATAAGTATTATATATATAAAAAAATAGAATCTTCCAATTAACCCTGCATGCCCCTACCACTGTTTAGACTTTAACCATGGTACATGAAGGGTTACATTGTCAAAGACAATCAACAGAGTTGGCGACATATGAGCAGTGCCAGTTGCTGGCTGTTTGCGTGTACAACTCCTAGCATGTGAGGACTCTGGCATTGTAACACTCTTCTGCAAATAGCAGAGGATGATAACAAATGTAATTGGCTGTATTATTTGTATCTGCTATGTGCACACTAGATGTGAAACAACAAAAACAAGCAGATGGGAATAAAGAAAGTCCACTGTTTGCACGTAAGTTAGAGGTTTCTGTGCTGGAGATACATGGGCACAAACAAACTTGTCAGTTTAAACAAACTTTTAGCTGTTTTTTTTTTTTTTTTTTTTTTTTTTTTTTTTTTCTTTTTAGCCCCTAGCAATAATCTCTAGCCTTAAACTTTGGTAAATGATACATAAATAATTTAAGAATGGTTTTCCTTCAAAAAAATCTCATTAATTTAAATTTCTCCAATAAGCTTATCAGTTATGTTTCCCATTAAAAGGGTGTTAGGGTCGCTATCTTGCTGATGCTTAAGCATTTATCAGTGTTATCAGTGTTTCCCTGTAGATTTTTTGGGGGTGTGTGTGCTACCTTTACTTCACTGTTCTGAAATATAAAAATACTATTTATAATTTTACTGTGGGAACGAGAAAATATTTTACTTGTTATTGATACCGCTACAGATGTTGGAGGTCATACTACACTAGACTTGTAATGCTTAATAGTAAAAAAATAGACTTTTTACGATAAATATGGAACAGAGAGCAAAATCATCTTTCATTTTTTTTAAGAGTTATATTGACTTCACTAAAATCAAATCAAATAGAGACATGAATGCATACTTCAGAATAGATTTTCTGAACAGCACCATGATTTTGAAAATTATTTTATGACACATAGGATATTTCCTAGTGAATAGAAAAATGAAAAAGATAGAGAAAAAAAAGGAAGAAAAGATGCATATTAAATAAATTGTGGATTTATTTTATTTTATTTATTTATTTATTTATTTTTCATATCAGCTAAGTAATCCATGGTATTGTGGTCAGTTTCATCCTTTCCTTCAGCCTGTTTCTCTGAAATAATCTGCTATAAGAACAACAGCCAGCAAAAACTTCCTCTCTTTGTTAACTCTTCTCCTTCCTCTGTCTGTTGTTGCTATGAAGGATATTGCAAGGTTTCCACAAGAGGCAATAGTTGGTAAATAAGACTTTAGCATAAAGCAACTTCTCAAGCCCAAACACAGGCTGGGTGGAGCACAGACTGAGAGCAGCCCTGAGGAGAAGGACCTGGGGGTGGTGATTGATGAGAAGCTTGACATGAGCCAGCAATGAGCACTTGCAGTCCAGAAAGCCACCCATACCCTGGGCTGCACTAACAGCAGCGTGGCCAGCAGGTCGAGGGAGGGGATTGTCCCCCTCTGCTCTGCTCTCATGAGACCCCACCTGAAGCCCTGTGCTCAGCTCTGGGGCCCCCAGCACAAGGAGGCCATCGAAGTATTAAAACAAGTCCAAAGGAGGGCCACAGAGATGGGCTGGAGCACCTTTCTGATGGAGCCAGGCTGAGGGAGCTGGGATTGTTCAGCCTGGAGACGAGAAGGCCCCAGGGAGACCTCACAGCAGCCTGACAGTGCCTATAGGGGCCTACAGGAAGGCTGCGGAGGGGGTTATAGGAATAGGACAAGGGATAGTGGCTTTAATCTAAAAGAGGGAAGATTTAGATTAGGTATATGTAAGAAATTCTTTACAATGAAGTTGATAAGGCCCTGGCACAGGCTGCCCAGAGGAGCTGTGGATGCCCCATTCCTGGAAGTGCTCGAGGTTGGGCTGGGTAGACCTTTGGGCAACCTGGTCTAGTGGGAGGTATTCCTGTCCATGGCAGGGGGCTGGATCTTCAATGTCCTTTCCAACCCAAGCCATTCTGTGATGCTATGGTAAAAAAGTTGTGCGAAATGGAAAGAAAATCTGTGTTATACCTGATTTATGCTGCTACAGCTGAAAGAGTGTTAGCCAAGTCAAGAAGCACTTTGGAGCCTGTCCTGGAAGATGTGTATCCCCTTTTCTGGTGTTGTTATCTTCCCATTCAGAGTACATCATTTCTGGTGCTTCTATATATCCAGTATCTGTTTCTTAAGAATTCTTAGCTCCTGCGTCATTTCAGTAACACATTGCCCAATGGATTTAAAGGAAATCTTCAAAAGATTTCTATTTAAAATTATTTATTCATTTAATTCCCATTAAAAGTAACTGAGATTTATTCCAGTTTTGCTTTATGTCTTCTCTCTTTATGATAAATTCCATCTGTATAAACACACCTCTGTGAGAGGAACAGCTTATAGAGAACCACAGATGTTAAACAAAGTGTAAAAGGAAATGTTTCAGGTGGGTTTTATCTTGATGAACTTTACAGCAACAATGTTCTCTCAAGCTAGAGTTCAATGCCAGCCGAATACTTCATGGCTGAACACTATTTCTGTAAGAGAGGTCTTTTGAGGCCTTTTTAGTCTCTGCTTTTGTTATATATACATACCCCCACATTATTTATTTGACCTTTTGGTAAATTGGTGACACCATAGAGCCTCAAGATTTTTTCACTGAGATGAGACTTCCTTCTTCCTGAAGAAGTGCTGTGTGCCTGATACTGCTTTGTATCTCAGAGTAGGTGAGAAAAGAGGAAAGCCTCTGACTCCCAGTCTTCACGACAAATGAGAACCAGAAGTGTTGTAAAATACCTGATCATCATAAAATAATATTTAGTAAAGACCTTTGTTCACTATAATCTAATTCAGTCTGGATTACACCAAGCTGCTTGACTCTAAGGTAGGCCAGGCATACAAATATATAAGATGTAGAGGCTGTAGTAGGAGTGGTGGCTATGAAGAGCAATGGATGAATCTCATGTGAAAAGATAATAGGTAATTTGAATTTTGTATCAAACACTTTACATTTCAATGCTGTACTTTGCTCTCCCCTCCCTCTCTCCTTCCCCCCCCAAAAAGTTTCTGTTGATAAACTCTGAGATTTTAGCCCAAAATTTTCAAGGTAGCAAAAGTTTTCTTTTCTAAGAAGTGCATGTTGCTTCTCTCTACTGAAAAAACAAAACAAAACAAAACAAAACCAAGCAACCAAAAACAACAACCAACCAACCAAAAAAACCCAAACATTGTTATAAAACAGGTTTGTAAATTTCACAGGTATGGAAAGACTGCAATTCTCCCATGACTATTGTAAATCATTGAACACCTTAATTGTATTATGAATCATGGCAACTTCTCTTGAAACAACTGTACTGTAGCTGATGAAGCAAAAAAAAAATGTTTTAAAGGATCTATGCTCGTGTCTATGTTTAAGCAGATTCTCACAGAAAATAGAAAACCTTTGAAAAAGACAGAATAAAAAGTGAACAAGTCAGGAAACCAAGGGAAACCATCCTTTTGCCTAGCATAATTCTTAGTCAGACCTAACTCTCTAACTCTCTATTTTGGAAGGACATGGCATTGTAAGAAAGTAACCTGATGATGATTACAAATATTGTAAATTGTTTTTCTGGAAAAAAAAATATACTTGGAATTTATAAACTGTAGTGTTGAGCATCTAAAAGTAAAACATGAACTAGAATATACTGTGGAAAACTTGTTTCCAATGAGCTCACATAATTTGAGGATATGGATTTTTGTAAATTTTTATTAAATTGCTGTTTTCAGACTTTAAATATAGGTGAATGATTCAAGGAAAAAATCCTTTGCATTTGTATACAGCCTTTTGAGAATAGTTTCATATCCAAATACTCAATATTGTCCAATGAATATTGAAAAATATAAACTTTAAGATCAAAATTTTGAATTGTCTATTAATTTGTAAAATTTGAATTTGCATAGGAATGGAATGGAAGTATCCAGGTAATTTATGCCATTAACGGTGCCAATTTTTGCAACAAACTCACCTGCAATGTCCTGTGAACCAAAATAGAAATCAAAATTTTTAGCAAGAACAGGCTAAGATTACAATGGACATTTGACAAGTGATGCTAATTCAACAAATTAAGAAATGAAATTCATTATTCAGCTCCAGTTCCAATGCTTACCATCAGTGTGCAGTTTACATGAAAACAGTACTACCACAGTTTAGCTTGACTTATTTCCATCTTATATGACCTTCTCATATCTCTTTTTGCTATCTGCCTTATAAACATCAAAGTCGATGGATGTACATAAACATTATGTGATCATCATTAACAATCTTATTTTTGACGAGGACACTGAATTTCCATGTAACATATAAAGTCATCAGACCAGAAGATAAGAACAGATTTAATTGCTCACATTTTCAAATGGAGAAAATATAGGGAAAAGATGGGAGAATAAATTTCCTGAAGGCCATGCAAGATGTTAAGATTAGAATGCATTTGTGATGATGAAAATTGCTCTTCATCTTCACTACAAACATCTGCATTGCCAGAGCTGTTGAATTCTCAGATTTTTCACTAACCTCAGTAGGAACAGAGGGAATCCAGGCCCTTTCAAACTCAATACCATAAGAGTACAATCATACCCTCTAGAGGAATGGAAAGCAACATGCATACCTACACTATCATTGTGTATTGTATGCCTGGCGTCAGCTGTGTTCCAAATGCATAATTCTCCTTTCCTTTCTGAATAAAAATAATAATTAATAGAAATATGAATAGGTTGTATGACACAAAAATCTTCTTTTATTCTTCTTGTTCTGCTGAAAATGACAGAGATTTCTGTATTGGAAATACAAGATGGTGATTTTCTAAACTGCTTTGGACTCCTTCTTTATTCTCTCAGCATTTAATTCATTCGTTTTTGATGGGCTTAGTTCTCTTGTTACCACTCAAAGCCCCTATATGATCAGCTTGGACTTCTCAGATTGGTATCCTGCTCTCCTGTGAAAAAATAACCTATACTTTCAGAATTGTAGCTCTTCCAAACTCCATTATGTTTACCACTGATATTTTTCTTAACCTCAAGAGTGATTTCTCTTGAGATGTGCGAAACTGCACAGTCACAGCCCAAATAAAGCCAGAAGCACACTTTTTCTAAGAAAATACTATCTGATTTTTCAATTTTCTCCATCTTTCCATATTGCCCATTCTTCCTGCCATGTAATTCTTGTGCTTTACATGTTCTGCTCAGCACTTAAATACGTTGTACACAGCTGGGTCTGAATTCTCCTTGTCCAGCAAAAGTAAGAGAGAAGATTTCCCCACAGGCATGCACTCCTGCACAGATGCTAACAGGAATTTTATTGAGGTTATAAGTCCTTGCTAGTTTCCTATATTACCATTAACTTGTGCTTGACACAGGTTGGGTCCATGGCAGCAGCAGAATTACCCAGCTAAGGATTACCTCCTCAAGGATGATTTTAAAGTTACAGCACTATAAAACACCTCTAAATATTCATTCAGATTTCAAGCCAGCCACTCTGGAGATGCAGCTCTTCCACAGCACTTTTATCTCTCCCTCCACAGGCTTATTATCTCCTCAGACATGATCTAGCATAGTCTCTGAATTTACATCTATTGTATACTGTATATAAGTAAAATACTGACTGATGTTCCCTTGAATTAAGTTGGCTAAGGAAATATATTACTAGCTGTGTCCTTGCAATATTGACCAATACTCTTTATGGTGAATGGAGGAAAAGGATTATGTAAAACCACATTTGATCAGACAAAACCAGGTCATTTAAAAATAAAAATAAAAAAATAAAGCCCAAAGATATGGTGAATACAGAACACTAACATTAATAACCCTTGTGCAAAGCTGGATACATCCCAGATGGAGAATGTTACACTGAAACTATGACAATAGGTGTCCACTTTTATTTTTTAAAAATAGACCAAAGACAGAAAGGATGGGGTTCCATGAAAGAACAATGCACAGATTCAGAACTGATGAAGAAATATCTTATGGTTCATAAAGAAATATAGCATATTCCTCTGCCTGTCATTTTTTAATACCTTTCAAATAAATTACTAAATGCCAAAGAGAACTGGGAGAACATTTATTCAATCTCCGAATATGAGTACCCTTGAGACCATGATATAGGTGTTTGCAACATATATATTACATTAAACAGAAGGAAATGAAGCATCATAGGCAATGTTTAGGAGAGAAAGGAACTGAAGTCAAGGTGACAGGATACATGCAGACCAAAAACTCAGTTTGCATGGGATGCTCTATCCAATTTATTATTATGTTGATATCGTTGAATATTTGATTATATTATAATTTAGCTATTTTCAAGTTTTCTTGATAGTTCAGAATTGTAGAGACACCACCAATTTCTGCAGATGTGTCAATCTATATCTTCTGTGATGTAGCAGTGCATGAAAACACTGTTTTATACTTTCTATTTATTTTTATTTTTACTCCTGCATATCAAGTGCCAAGCAAGAACTGATTCAATTTGTGTAATTTCTTGAACTTCAGTGGGGTTGAGTATGCAAGAAGAACATATTTCAGCTCTTTTTTTTTAGCCTGGGCTGAAATTAATAAATATTTTTACAAACACATTGTGAAATTTCATGTCAGTAGCAAAAACCTCAGTCTAGATGAGTTTTGTGCAACACTTTGTTGTCTGCATAGTTTCAGCAAGAATTACTGTCTGACAGTAAAGTATGAAGTCATCTTCCCACACCAATTGAATTAGTGTGAAGATTCATCCCGTTTTCCTTCTCCTTGTCAGGAGAAAGGAAAGAAGAGACCATGTCCCTTCAGTCCCTCCCCTACACGTTGCTGTTGCTGCTCTATAATAAGCGTGTTGGAAAAAGTTTGGCTCATATGTTATCAGTAGTTAGGATCACAGAGTTTTCTAGCTAAATGAAACAAGTATTGCATGTGTCCTGTTTCACCCCTGTGGTATAGCTGGTACATATCTTGTGGAACAGGAGCATCACTGGCTGTTCACTTGTAGCCCAATATTTGGTTTTTCTCATCTCTTTTTCAGTGAGCGTTTCAAGATTTGGGTGGGCTGTATGGATCTGAGTCAATGACTTTTTGCAAGATAGCTAACAGTCAATCTCAGGTATGTTGGTATGTATAGACAGCTACTCTAGACCTTTGTTACCTATCCCATCCCAATGTGACAGGGTTGGTCATGATGATTCTGTGATGATTCAGGATGGTCATAATGATTCTATGATAAGACAGTGACTTCAGTCTGGAGGCTGTATGTGGAGTGTCTGTTGGGATAACCTTCATCTTCTAACACACTAGGGCCACAGTGATGACTGAGAAACACATTTCAAGGTAGTTTGATCTAATTCATGGGTAGTGTTTCTAAAGTTAAACCTCAACATGTAATCTTGTCATGGTATCTGTGTTTCATATGTCTGTATCTCCAACCATTTTAGTTTAAAATAGAGCTCACTGTTTCCTAACAAGCATTTAAAAAATATAATACCAAAAGCTAAACATGGATTCAAATTTTATCACATAGAATTATCCACATGATAGAGATTTGAAGTTTTCAGCTCAAATCTGCATGTATGTTAAACTTGTGCCCTAAGTTTGAGCTCAGTGTAAGGAGCAAGTAAATGCTGGAAATCAGGATTTGTAATGGTTAACCCAATCCATACCTTAACTACCTACACCACTGTAATGTCCTACACTAGCTATGCAACTGTGGAAATGCACTTAAAGAAGTAATCTGTCCTTTTAGCTAATAACATCAAAATGAGACCTTTTTCTTCGCTTTGCCTGGACCTCTAACCTTTAAAGGTGAGTTAGACAGCTGCAGAAAACCTGATCTCATTTTCTGCCCCTGGCAAGATTTTTTCAAGTTCATCTTCTTTTTTTTCCCCTTCTCTCAAACTCTGATGAAAAATGAAATGTCATGAAAACAGGCTCTGAGGCTAAAAAACCTCTGTCTGTCTCTGTGACAGATGTCAGTTTGAAAGGTTTCAGGTCACCTGTCAGAAGTATGTCAGTATGATCCATACAAACATCTACTCAACCTCTAACACTAACATTGAGTTCTGCTTTTTAAAATACCCCTTGAAAAAGAATCAAATGATTTCAAGTCACTGCCTTTTCCCCTTTCTTTTAACTCTGATTAATGAGCCAAACTCTTAGGCAAAAAAAAAAAAAAAAAAAAAAAAAAAAAAAAAAAAAAGGGGGGGGGGGGAGAGCCTTTAAAAAAGGACAGCTTGACCTTTTTGTGCCCCTGGCAGTGAACCAATCAGCATTCTCGTAATCCAAACACAGATGCCTGGAGCTAAACAAATCCTATACTTGTGAACAAGAATTCAGTTTGCTGTCAAAATACAATGACGAGCAGCAAAGTGCTGCTCTTAAGCAAAATATCCTGAATTAGATTAAAATGTTTTTGATTAATAAAAGAAGTAATGTGAGTAATGTCATACATCACTAATACCATCATTTGGAAACAATTATGTTGAGATATTTATACATATATAACACATATGTACATTTAAAACACAGTACCTCATCTCTACATGAGACATAATCCCCTAATATTTTATGCCACTAGAAACATTGCTCATCTAACGTTGTTATTCAGTATTTTGTGGTGATTAATTAACAGGCTTGAACATTATTTTTTTCCTGACTTAGCGTCATAATGTTTGCATTATTTCTCACAACTGAATTTTGCCCTTTTAAAGACGGATCCTCAGCTTTGTTAAAAAAATTAACTGCAATATTAAAGTGAAGATCCCAGTGGCATGACAGTTTTCAGCAGCATGTTGTTTTAATGGTCTCCAACAATCTACCAAATACCACTTGGAGCTTTCTGTCAATGTCTGTTTTCAAAAGCCCAAATCCTATCAAATAGGTTCTGGATGACACTGAGGAACTTTTTGGATGTTTCTTAAAAACTGTAATGCCAAGTTGAGGGTCCAATATAACTGCTGGGAAAAAAATATCTGGGCTTCACACTGACAGACCACAGATATACCAGATCCAAATTTCAATGTCATTGTAATGTAATACAGAGCTCATTTTTATTTCAGGATTAAACACATTGTTTAATTCATACAAGAAACTACAAAAGAAAATATAAACAGTGTTTTTATGTTGATTTTCTGTGAAACATTCTCCTCAGGTGTGTAGTTCTCTTTTTAACATTTTTAGTGCATTTTTTACATGCTGGTTTTCACTAAGTGTCCACAATCTCCTTTTTCTCATAAATGCGTATACCAAGTGTGAAAACAAACAGCATCAACAGCAAACAGCCACAAATAGTGGCACTGTGGTGCTCTCAAGGAGTTAATTTCATTAACATTTAGACTGATTCACATGACAGGAAAACAGTCAGTTTGGTATCAAAGGGTTACAGCTCTTACAAAACAAGTACTGACTTCATTTTGGGCTGTCCTACAGAGACTTGAGAACAGTTGGAGGCAGAACCATCCGCAGAAAATGACAAGTATTGTTTAGATGAAGATAACCACAAACATCCGGAAATACTTAACTGTGTCTAAACTCTTAGTGACTCATGTTTACATTAGTTTTTACTTTAATGCAGTTTTCTTTTTTTCTTGTTCTTTTTAATCTTCCAATTGAACATTATTTTTTAACACTGTCATAGAATGGAAAAGAAGTTTACATGTAGGTTACAAGATGGCCAACATGATTATTTCAAGACCCTGATGAGAATTGGTGGCTTCAATGCAAATTCAGCTGCACGAGTTCTCTAGTTACAGGGGATGTGACGCAGAACAGACCAGCACTGCTTCTTGAATAGCTCCAACCCCACCTTGCAACTGGGGCAAACCACTTCAACAAGCAACATGGCCTGTATCTGCAGGATTGTAAATATTAAGTGGTAATTACAGAGATTTCCTTTCCAGTCTTTCCAGTCTTCTCATAACTTCAAGGTTTGCAAATAAATCTGCAAGAAATCATTTTTTTTTTTTTCTTTTTTTTTTTTTTGCCAAAAAGCTTATTAATCCTATGGGTTAAATGCTAAGAGTGTTTAAACAGATGATAAACCATTTAATGTAAGTTTCTTGCCTCCAGTTATTTTCAGCACTTAGGCTGTGACACTCTGCTCTGCTGAATAAAAGCATGAACTAAAAGGTATACACATCCCTTATCACACAGTAAGCCCTTTTAGAACCTAATAAATTAATTACATCTCCAAAGAAAGTCTTTCCCTTGCTTCCCTCACTTAGCATTGGCAACTACATCTGGCTAGCTACCCAGATACTGAGAGGGCATTATTGCAGATTACAATCAGAAATGTTGAAGCAGTTCTTGGTGTCACAGTGGAATAACATATTAGCATTGCCACAGACAGTCTTTCCCTTGTAAGAATAGTGCTTTGATGTTCCAACCCCTAGCAAGAATATTAGGAAACAAAAATTAAATAAAAATAAAACTAAAAAAGAACAGAAAGAAAAGGAAGGGAGGGTGAAAACAGCAATGATTGTAAAGACAGATTTCCCAGCTGAAATTAATAATTCTGAGCAGCACTAAAATTAATTACTCTGTAGTTGTAAGCAGGCAGCGGATTTATGGTAAATGACAGAGTGTTTGCAAATTTTCCTGACTACTCGATTAGAAAATGCACCAAGTACAAGCGTCAGCCGAGCATGCATTATTTAAGTGGTTGGTGTCTGGCGACAATCTGGAAGCTGCAATTGTTGTGGTTGCCCGTAGGAAAATTCGCACTTTCTGGGAGAAATTCTTTCACCTTTGTGTGCCCACAGCATGGATCTCTCCTCATGGCAGATGTAGGATACACTGGAACTTTGTGACCTGGAAAATGTGGGACAACTGACACAAGGTGACCCCCTGAATGCTGGGGTAGGCCCAATTAATTTAAAATTTTGCTTGGCCTTGTCTCTTCCAATTTTCTAAATCCTCTGGAAAAATGATTAATGCGTACACTGCCAATGCGAAAATATTTTTGACCCTATTAAAGTCGACCAAGGGTAAACCAAGTGTAGGCTGGCATTGTATCAAACTAGCTTTATTAAATTTGATTGGAGGTTTGTATGAGGAAGGGACAGACAAGGACATTATTTTGCACAGCATCTCCCTTTTAAATGAAAATACTGGGAGGAATACAAAGTACTGGTGTGCATTGGTACAGAGCTGTATTTAATCTGGTAAATTCTCACCAAAAAGTGATTATTTCCAAGAAAGCTTAGTATTTCCTCTCTGTTAAAGTAATTTGTCAGTAACGTTGATTCATTATATGACAAGCATTTTTTCTTTTGCAGACAAATGAGAAGGGTTCAGAAGCCTTACTTATTTCTTTTTCAGATTTTTATGCCCTGCTTTGTTCCTGTCCTGTCAGCACCAGTGGCTGGGCACAGACCCCAAGGAGGGCTACAGCAGGTGTGGGCATGATAGTCAAAGAAGATGCTGTTTTCAACACTCTCTCCAATTTCTACAGCAACACATTCATATTTTTTTTTTTCTTATTTTTTTTTCTTTTTTCCCTGTGAAGTGGAAAGTTTCTCATGATCCAAAATTTATCCATTTATCCTGCTCCATTAGTGATCCTCAGACACAAGTGTTCTCAGGTCCTTGGAACTTTTCAAGACTGAGAAGAGCATACTGTCCAGGTCATTATACCAGTCAATCCATTCATTAAATAAATAAATAAATAAATAAGACATAGAAAGGTAACATGTTTTTTTCATTTTCTGAATAGGAAACAGAGAGCTGCTCTGTTTTACAAAGTTACAACAAAGCTGCCAGACTTCTCGTGGTTGGGAGCTAAACTCCTACATCTTAACAGAGCATTTGAGATGCCATTCCACCCTCCCTGCTTCTTGTCATCTCATTTAGCTGTCCCAATGGCAAGCTTCACTGGTTTAACACATTTTACAAGAAGCAGTTGGTTGTAAGTGTCTGGTCACCATCCACTCCTGCATAAAATCCCCCAACTCCACCTTGGAAACTGATGAAAATCCATTAAAATCAATTATTAATCAATGAATTATTAATCAACTAAACCACTAATTTAATTTGAAGGGGTGATGCTCAAGCTGATGATCAGTTAGCATGGAGGTCGTGCTAGTGCAGACACAGGCTTTCCAGACCTGATATGCCTTTTCCTCACCCAGTGGCTAGACTGAGATGTGTTCAGGAGCCACCAGACACCATGGGGTCCTGGCCATGGGGTTCAGGTTTTTATAGCAATGATATTCATCAAACAATCCTATCAGAGACTTTTTCTGCTTTATGCCAGTTGACAGTGAATCACACACACACACACAAACAAAGAAGAAAAAGTAAACAACAACAGCAAAAAACATCTTTAAACAACAGAAGACAAAAAACACCTTTAAGCAGAGTGGTCCAATCAAAGCAGAGGAGAAGGCTCAAAGCTTTTCACACTTTTTGGTGGTGTTAGACTCGTAGTTACAAAATATTATGTATTGACTACACTAAATCAGTTCTTCAGCCACTGAAGACACAACAGAAGCAGAAACTTCTACTTAGGTAGCCTTACTGTGATCTGCAACTGCTTCAGAAAAGTAGCCAGACTGCTGATTTTCAGTGGATAGCCATAACAATGCAAATGACAGCATATTTTGGTAAGACATCAGCTCACTGGAGACCATGAACAAACTGCCAGTGGATAGGTATTAAATGATATTAGTGAAATGACTGAAATTCTGCTTGAATTAAACTTGATAAACTAAATTGAACACAGCACTAAAAATCTGTGTTGAACTTGACCAAATGCAAATTTAGCATCTTCAGGAATACATTCCATTACATCTAGATTTACTATAAACATAAATACAAACACACACACACACACACACGTTTCTGATCTAGAGAGGTTTGGACAAATTGTCAGTTTTCTGAGCTATCTAGGGTCAGATTAAAGTATTATATTCCTCCAAACTTGTGATATGTCAGTTAAAGCCAGCTAAAAACTAGATGTGATACGTAAAGTTTAGACCTTAACACTGAATATATATATATATATTATATATATATATATATTATATATATATATAAAATTCAGGACACTTATGTACAGACCTCATCTCCCTATGTCTAAGCAGCTGTCTCTATAAGAGATCTCTGAATGTCTACTCACTGACATCAACCTAAATCAGCTGACATTAATTGAAGAACAATGTAAACCTGACATGAATGAACTTAAATTTAGGTATGTGAAAGAGAAGCATAATGGTAGCTTACTCCAATCTAATAAATGAAATACTTACAAAGATTGTTGAAATTAAAAATACATGTATAGGAATGTTCCTATTCAACTCTTATAGTTGAATAATTTTATAGTTTGGAGCAAGTAGACATGGTAGCTCCTTTAGTAAATTAGTCTTTCCAGAGCATAACGGACTGCATACAGCATTTCTGTGAACAACAGAAGATCCAAGAACAAACAAACAAACAAACAAACACCCCAACACAAAAAAACAAACAAACCAAAACACATTATTTGCATGATTCTCAGCTCCTTTTAATGCTAAGACTTCAAAGATGAATTCAACAACAGGTGAGAGGACTCATAAAGTGTGCAAGTCTAATTTTCTAGAAATGCTGACAATTTCTAAAGAACTAAATAAATTGCAGTTCATCTTTTTCCACTTCTGTTTTATCTCTGTGCTTTATGTATTTGTAAGAGATCTATCATTACATATTTAACTATGAAGTAGATTGAGTAAATTCTCATTTGAATTTTCTCTTAGTAACAGAAAAGAGAAACAGATACCTGTAAGCCAATTCAACAAAATATTTTAGTCATTTTGTAAACTGAACCTCTGATTATATGGCAACATCTGTGGCCGATGTTTTGCAAATGCTATCTTGGAGATACATCAAAAGCATTGTGTATTAGATCCTGAGTTTGGACTGATTCTAGGACTCCCACTCCTGTGGCCTTTGGAGGCCTTTGAGGGAGAGAGCCACCACCTTCTAATTTTACTTCTTTTTGCTTTTACTGGTGAAGTCACCCGTTTCTGTGACAAGCATCCATACAAACAAGAAATGTGTTCTCCTGCTGGGTATTGTTGTGTGTTGTTGTTGTTGTTGAACTACATGCTCAGTGGTTACCTGTCAAGTCAGAGACAAGGGAATAATAAAATAGGAGGAAAGAGGAGACTGCTAGTATCTTGTAAGGGGATAATAGCAGTATCTGTGTATTGTACAAGGCACCTCTTTTCCTTGCAGAGCTACGCAGTGGTGAACCTCAGAGCAGAAGGCTTTGTGCAGCCTGCATGAAGGCACAGAAGCATTTTGCCAGGACTAAGGCAACACTGTGTGAACTGAAATGATAATAAGCTAACAGTTTTCCAAAGTAAATGGCAAATGAAGCATCAGGTCTGATATTAGTTACAGTACTGAAACTAATTGCTCATCTACCAAAGAGGCTCAACTTCTGTCCTAGATTGCTATTGATAATTACAGCCAATACGCCATTATCCTTAGAGATAAAGTATGAGACATGCTCTGTCAAAGTCACTTTGATGTCCAGCTCATGGTAGTACTGCTAAGGACTCATGGAAATTGAAGGGTCATAGAACAGATACATATTGCCTTTACTTTGTATGGCATCATGATGAGTTACTTTGGCAGACAGAAGAGATAGGTAGAAACAAAATGAATGCATTCAAAATATTCAACATCAATATGATCTTTTGCTTTAGACCTATCAACAAACTTGCCAGAGATGGTACTTAAGAAGTTTATATTCCAGACAACTCAAGTGGTTTTAAAGCTCTTGACTAGGTGTTTTCTACTTCAGTCCTTTTTCATAGCTCCCCATTTTCTCCATGGAACACTTCTAATTCACAAGAGCATCAAACTTTTCTTGTTTGATCTAAAATGCAGGAGATTCCCATTTTCCTATTCCACACTGGGCGAGAGAACCAGGAACCTCTTTCTCATCAAGATAAGTGTTATCTTTAATTCCAATCTGTGTGACTGCATCTATCAAAATATCATTATCAATAATGTCTCTGTCTCTTCCTGAGTGGACAGTAACGTTTTTGTCTACAAAGGAGAATTTGAGTGGGCTCCATTTTGTTGCATGTTAAATGGGAAATTTTTTGAAGAGTAGTGACAGCAAGGGGAGGACAGGTATTTCATATCAGTTTAAAGAGAAAACAGTAATAGTAAAATGTAGCAACTACTCATTTGAGCACCTGGCTAAATGCAGTGGGTCAATTTGCTGGTGGGGTGAGATATTAGAGTAAGGTGTTTGCATAACTGGCCATATTCATTCCCTAAGTGGGAAGGCATTCACTGTTCATGATGGCAGCTGCTGTGGGGTGATGTGAGACCTACAGAAGAGATTATAAGGAGTGAATTGATGGTGCCTCTACATTGAAAGGCCTGCCAAAGGCTAGTGTAATTTTGACTTCAGTCCAGTTTAGCTTCTCTTCTGTTTTATTAATTTTTAAATGAGGAGCAGACATTGACTTTTCCACTAAAATAGGGTCTATAGGGTAGATGAGTGGATTCTCTGTCTTTTGTTACTAAATATACATATCTATTCTATATTAACTGCTAGGTGCAATACTGTAACTGGAATCTAATATTAACTTCTGTTTAATGTTCAAAGTTCTCCATCTGAGGATTCTGCAGAAGCAAAGCCCACACAAACTGGTGCCCAATTAGTGTAGTAATTCCCATATTTCCAAAATTAAGTATAAAGGTTGAAGTAATTAGTAGTTATTTCCTGTACTAGGCACAGTAGAAATTAAGTCTTTCATAACACCACGATTCCTAAATGACTGAGGATTACCTTTTATGTAACATTTCCTCCCAGGTTTGACTGTGCTACTGAAACTGCGTGATTCATTCAAGACAGCACTTAGAGTCTCTACATCTCAGAGATCTGATTACAGTTACAAGATCTTTATGAGGCCCTTGTTTAGCTGCTCTGACAGGTTGTATAGCTGGACATTTAGTTCTTGCTCACTACACGATATTTCTGAAAGAGATAGTACCTGAGATGTGAAGTTACTGAAGGTAATGGCCCACTTCACAATTTAATTCATATGGAAACAACTCTGGTTAAAGTCGTTTCCCTTTCTGCATATTTCTCTATCTATGTGTTATGACCTTTTCAACTTATTTTTGTGTATATTTAGTGGATATTTTTTATATATAAATATAAAATATATAGTGGATATATTTTGTGTATATTTCATGGATGAACAGGTATTCTGATCATATTTAAATAGTATGTTTTTTCTTGGTATTTTCTCTTCACAGCAGAATTATGACAACTTCAGGATTACCATCTGGCTCCTTTTCACCCTCAGCTATTGGTCAAGACCTTTCCAAATGAGCTATTATCTACGTATTTTAACCATCCAAAGATAACTCAGAAGATCAGTAGAATATAATATCCTAAAACTTGGTATTTATTTTTGAGGTACTGCACATTGCCAGCACACTTCTATCATGTCACATTGTGTTACACAGACTTACAGTGAAAAGAAATTTAACGGGAAGTGACATGGTGTAAGTGATGCACTGACATGTATAATTTAAAGACTATACTCTTATTGGAAGCAGACACCTGTAATTAATTCAGATATTGGGAATTCAAAATGAAACTGATGATTAAAGCCAGAAGGGACTTCAGATGCATATTAAGCTCATGAACTGGTGATTTTCTCTGTTTATCCAGCAGAATAGCACAGTTACAATTGCTAAATTTGTTCTGAGAACTCATTTGATGAGTATCATTACTGCTGCTTTGATAAGATATTATTGGTACATAAAATACACAAAAAATCAAGTTTCTCCAGTTTCTGTCCTATCCATAAATGCAGAGTTTGAATTGAAAGCATTTTAAAAAGGAAGATATCTTTGTTTCCTGTTCTCTTAATATTTTTTACTAAATTAGTATCTGAACTGGTGGTTCATTTCATCTGAGAAGCTTTGGTTACTTTCTATGGTGCTTCTTTGGTGGGTTTGTTGGATGTCGAGAAGTCTGTGCAGAGATCTTGCTTGACAGAATTGACCACAAGTCACAACTTTGTATGAGAAATTTTGCAAACATATGATGTAACATCTTATAGATAGATACCTGTTGAAAGACAGTTTTAATGTAACAAAACACAGTGGCCTTGAAATGTGCCTACCTATCCTTTGGTTTGTTTTTTCTTCTCCCCCCCACCCTCCTTTTTTTAAAAATAAATAAATAAATAGATACATATTTATTTACAGGTGCATTTCTGTAACCTGAAATTCAGCATTTTTAAAATCTATGATACTGGCAAAATACTGCTTTGTTTAGCTAGGCCATAGTATGAAAGACCTAAATGAGCCAACAGCTTGAGCCCTGCATGCTAGTAGTAATGAACATTGTGATTGTAACATTGAAGAAATGTGTGCCTTTAGGTACTGAAATAATCCAAGATGTGAAGGATGTAGACATCTATGCATCTGCTTATGTAAAAAGACATTTAAGAAAGCTAAAGCTACTGGAACTACTTTGAGATATACACGATGTTAAAAGCATATAAAAGAACAGCAGCAGCAGAAATCATCCTACTCTTACCTCAGTAGTTTCTACTCTAAATTTATACATATTAACTTTATTGACATTTCAGCACTCATGAAATGGTAACCTGTATTTATCTGCAGCTTGTCTGATATTTCTCACTGGACTATAGATATTTATCAAAAAGACATTCCTTGCAGACACCTAAATTAGTGAAACAGAGTTTAGGATCTTTGTTAAAATAATTATTATGTGAATGTTATTGTTTAGAGTTTTTAAAAAAGTTTTACCTGTTTTCTTTAAATGTAAGCTCTTCTTTTCACGGGACTGTGAGAGATGACAGAAAAAATGTAAAAAATGTAGAACTTTGAGTATGTGAGGGAAATGAAAGATTAATATTGCACTGAGTCCTAACATCTATCAGGAACATCCAACAGTTACATTGTAGTGTAGGTACACAGTGTTCAGGTGGACTAGACTGCAAATCCATTTAATCGTACAGCTAAGTGGAAGCAGCATTTCCAGCACCCACCCTTCTTGGCTCAGGCAGTCCTTACTGTCCACAATGCTGGAAGACACTTCCCTGGCATTTGAAAAATATATTTGTATTTCTAACAAAGTTTTTAGGTGCGGGAAACCTGTCTGATGCTCCCGAAATTTCTGATTATTCACTTTTCCACATCCTGTCATTTCTGGGACTGTTTGATTAGGCAACCATTCCTTTTTTTTTTTTTTTTTTTTTTTTTTTTTTTTTTCTGGCTAGACTTCTTCTATCAGCCAATGACAGGGGTCTGAATTGTGAGGCGGGCCAACCTCGTACAACATACTTGCTTAATTCTCCCTGAAGAGTTTGGCAGACCTGAAAGACATGCTCAGTGTAAACGAACAACTGAGAATGTAATTAAGAGCCATGTTAAACTATAAAAAAGGGGTAGTAACCACAGTATGCTTTCATTAATTAAAGCACTTTCTAATATCAGCCAATTACATCAACCTCCTCTGGCCCTTATATTTCTTAGTCTTTGTGTAACCGGTCCCTTTATCTCTAATGGGATCCTTATAATGCTGACCATGTGGCTTTAGAACAACACCAAAATGCTAATCTAATCCCCAGTGTTGCCCAAAGGCATTACATGGGCCCTGACATGGATCCAAGATTGGTGGCACCCTAATTCAAATAAAAGCAAGAATTAGGGCTGATCAGGTGTCTCAGTGACAACAGTACAATGAGCTATGGGGGGAAGGTGGGGGCAGGTTGGGGAGGGGGAGATGGCAGCAGCAAACGATCAGGCACATTTCAAAAGTAATTGGTCTCCAGGGAGGGAATGGGTTGCTTCCTAGACCACTTCTACAGAGCCCTTTGCACCTTGCCAGCTGGAGGGAAAGTGCAGCCACTTCCAGAGAATAGAAGTGGGGCTAATAGAAATGTATGTATGTGTGAAAACAGTCTGAAACTGAAGGGGCAGATTAAAATGGCAATTCGTTTCTTTCTTTCTTTCTTTTCTTCTTCTTCTTCTTTTTTTTTTTTTTTTTTTTTAATCAATTTTGTCATTATGCTGATTTTCTAGATAGTTAGGTTGAATGTGGAAAGTTAGGATTCCTGAAATCATCACCTTAAAATCATGGAGCTGCAGTTCAAGCTCTCTCTTGCTGCCTATGTGACATGAAGTGAAACAACTTAAAAGGCATGTCTTTCTCCATATTTTTAAAAAGGCACATATTTCTCCATATTTTTGTGCTTTTTCATCCTATCACATTCAGTTTCCATTCTGCTGATCCTGAGGGCACCATGCTTGGCATGGAGGGGAAGGGCACAGAGGCCTGGTGCTCACTCTGTATCCAAAGCCACTGGATGTCTTCTCCAAGGAGACCATCTCACAGGCTCACCCCACTAGGTTACAAGCATATTCTGAAAAAAAAAAAAAAATAAAAAAAAAATCACTCTACTGCAATTCTAAATGGAGCAGCTAAGCTGAGAGAGGAGTAACAATAAGAATAATAAGCTGGGTAAACTAGGATGTATTTGAGCTCCTTGTGGCTGTTAGTAGCTTCCCTGGATTTCTTTTTATCATACTTGCACTGTCTTCTTGCTCTGCCAAGTCAGGTACCAGCAAGCCTAACTTTAGCCTGTAACAGCTATTCAGGCATGACTAAGCCTTTCCAGTGCAACTAAAACACAGCATTTAATCAGAGGAATTTAACACTCCCTTTCAAGACCGGTCTCTGTGTTGCTGTGTCCTGGGTAGCTTGTCCTATCTAATCTTTTCTTTCAGGCATTAGGGCAGAAAATTTCATGTCCTGTTGGGAAGGTGATCATCAAGATTTACCTCCAGAAGGCTGTAAGAGGACCCCAATTTTTTATTGTGTTCTTCTGTCTCTTTTTATTGCTCTGTGAGTGACAGAAATATGCAATGGATGAATAAACCTTTTTGTTTGTTTGTTTGTTTTGTTTTGTTTTGTTTTGTTTTGATTGGTTTTTGTTTTCATCTGCTCCAGAGGCATGGAAAGATCATAAAGTGTATTACAAGATATATCCCAGACATTCTAGATCAAATTTTGCAAAATCATTTTTGAATGAGTAAGAGAAATATAGAAAGAGGAAAATTATGGGTTTTGTGTGTTTACATGTTCTCATGTCATGTTCTCATGTCCCACCCTCTGCAAAAACAAGCTACCTGCTATAGAACAACAAGCCTTGTGCCTGTGGGCTCTGTCCTACTCTGTCCAACTTGTTCAAGCCTCAGAGTCTGATTTACTGAGTATTCTGCTATAACCTTTTTTTGAATCCTGATAATAATGGAAGTTAAGTACAGTCTCGTTGTCACTCTCTGATATTGGCAGAGAACAATGGAAACAGAGAGTATTCGGATGACATAAGCAAGTCTGTGGTGAGAGAGCATCCCAGTTCTAGGTCCTACAGCTAGCAGTTGATGGGTACCCTTTGATGCAAAGCAGAATCTGAGGCTACTAAATTGTCACTTTATTCCAGTCTTTTTCAGAAGATGACATTTGAAATGGAGGCACACCAGAGAATCATCGACATCCTCACCTCACAAAGAACTGTCACCCTGCTCATGGAGAGATTAAGTGGAATATTATCATACACATGCTGCAGTTTTGCTTTTGTCCTCTTTTGAATACATTTACTTGTTAGTAGAAATATATTCTTTTAATTTCAGGGAGTGTAACAACTCTGATTATATTTTTAACTGCTTTACAGATCATACAGCAGACCTATAATGCATGTTCTCAAAAAGACAACTAATTTTCGTTTTCAATCAGCTTCTCCACAAGATTTTTCACATAGCTTCCCTTCACACCACTAATTTCATTTTAGAACTGCCATCATATCACACGTCCCTTTGCCTGCTGTGCTAACATGTTTTCACATGCTTATTCTTTATTACCACAAGAGAAGCAAAACTCCTAATAGCACTCACCTCCACACTTCACAAAAGTTCTAGGGCAGGACACTGGCATCACCAACTCAATAAAATCAGGCAGAGAAAGGATTTAAGGATAAATTAGGAGAAGAAAGGAAAATATAAATTGGATAAGAGTAAATAAATGCTCTAGTCTATACGGACTTGAGGTGACTTCTACAGCACCTTATTATTACAGCGTGGAACCTGGCATTGGATTTCATCATGTATGTTTTGAAGCTTGGAGACAGGAATTTTTCAGTTCCAGGAAATATTCCTTTGTTATAGTCCAGTGAGGTTTTAAAATGAGCTTGTCAAAACATCTGCACTATGTGCAGCTGTTCACATTCTGGACTGAGTAGATGCTGCGATCGTTGAAGTTAAATGGTGGTTGCCCCAGCTTGCCTGCAGGTCAAAGAGGGCTGGGAAAGGAACCCAGGCAGCTTCTGCCCACACGTGTACCCTGCCATGGGCAATGGTGATGAGGAGACTCTGTCCTCCCAGCTTTCCACAGCAGCTAGGCCTTTTGTGCTTCAAGGGAATCAGGTGTGCAGGTGATGACCTCCTAAGGAATCTCCTTTTGCTTAGCAGAGCCGTCAGAGGTAGCTTTTACAGGTACCTCCATGTGGACTGCCCTTTGGCTTGCGGCACCTGAGAGCTGAGGCAGCAAAGGGAGCACATGCAGATCAAAGGTCTGTCATGCAGAAAGAAGCTGGTCAGTGTGCCCATGGTGAGGTTCCTGAGCCAGGTGCTTGTGCTCCTGCCCCGAGAGCATTGCCTTTCCTGCTCTGCATGCACAGGTCCCAGTTTGTCCCTCTAACAAGCTGCTATTTGGCAGAGGCTGTCCACTTCAATTATTACTATGCCAGGAGCAATGACATCTCTTCTGATGGCCACCACTCCTTGCTGAAATACTCGGCTTGATCCTTTGTATCCATGTGGCTCAGAGTAATTGAAAACAACACAACACTGGGTCGCTAGAGTAAAATAAGGGTAGTAAATACATTAATGTGTCACATAGTGGAGACAGAAAGGTGAACAGAGCTGATCAACTGTTTCTGCAGGAACATCAAAATCAGCTGAAGTGGAGGCCCTCTTCTGCTCTTTGCCTTGACTTTAAGTCTGAAAAATCTCTTGTGCCTAACCACTTCTCTCAGCTGAAACAAAATTAATCCAGAAGAGAAGTGGGAATGAGCAGAATTTTTTCTTCAAGTTTTGTTGTTAATTAAAAAAACAATTACTGAGGATTTTTAATTACTTTACAAGTACACTATAGCCTGTACCTGCTCCTCAGCAAATTAGAGAGATAATACTTGAAATGTCTTATTAAACAAAATTGCTTTTCCTCCAGATTCATTCACACTTCTGCTTAATAGCCATTTTGAGCAACACCTCTGCGAAACATTTATTTCCATTAAGATATCTTACTGCTATTAATACTGTACAATAGTTTCTGTGTTTTTCCTGTTCAAAATGCAATAAAGTGACAAGAGAGAGCTAAGGGACAGTGTTGGAAAGACCTTCGAATATGTCTGTTATAACAGATGGCCCAAGAAAAGTGGCTACGTAACATGTTAAGCGCTAGGGTAGGAAGGTGATAATCACTTCAGAAATTCTATAGACAGGCTTGAGAGACAAATACCAAACACCATGGATACAGAGAGGGGGCAATTGGATAAAACTCTCAACACAGCCCTTGAGAGGAAGTTGATAAAGTGAGTCTGATCAGTGCTATTCTGAACAGAAAATCACCAGGGTATTATCAAGGTAGCAAAGGAGCAAAGAAGGATTGGTGACTTGGGGTAAAAAATAAAAAAAATGTCAGTTTCACCCCTGAATGTTCCGAATACTGCATTTAACTGCAAGCAACTAATAACAGAATAGCTGTGGCCCTATTCAACAACTGAGAATAAAAAGAAAAAGAGAAATTAACAATAATGACAGTGATTAGCAAACAGCTCAGAAAAAAATAAATATATACTTGAAAACAGATCTAAAATACTTAAAAGAATGAACAGAATATCACCATGTGTTACAAAGAACTATGTCATGACCTTAAGAAATCCTATTTCTATTTAGACATAATTTAAAAGAAAAAAAAATAATAATAAAAGAATGGAGAGAGAGAGAGAAAAGAAAAAGAAAAAAGCTTCCCAACAAAGATGTTTTACAGTTTGGAATGATTTCCAAAGAGAAGCAATAGAGTCCCATTGATTTAGGTACTGGACTTTAGCTAAAGGGCAAAGCAATAGCTAGTAAAGCATATAGGCCACCTTGCTCAGGACTTCTAATGATCTTATATTCTTTCCCAAATGTCAATGGTGTAATTCTTTGTTTCATAGCCTGAAATCCTTGGACTTCTCTCAATTATAATGAAAGCAACTGAAGTGAAATAGAAAATAAGAAAATTTCACAATGGTATTTTGGGGGGTTATCGTCGTCAACTCAGTGCAGTGCATATTACAAGGTCCACTTCCTTTTTCTCAGTGTCATTAATAGGTCACTTATTGAAATACATGGATACTGACAAACATTAGTTGTTTGAGGTAACACTTTAGCTTTTTCAACCCCTTCCCAGGTGCAAACATAGAAACGAGATTTTGTCTTTTGCTCAACCATGTTTGGGATTTTATGTTTTCCCTTTAAAGAAAACAATAACAACAACAACAACAACAACAAAAAAAAAACATTGCAATACAATTTTTCTAACATCAAATCAGTTGCTATTTGATATACAAACCCTGAGTGAATTTTGCAGTGTATATTCAAATCTTATTTAGGTCATTATTTACTGTCTATATATTATATCATAGATAAAGCATGACCATTCCAAAAATATAACTTCTGTTGTACAGTTTTTTAGAAAATGCTGTTTAAAAACAAAACAAACAAAAAAAGAAAAAACAAAAAACATAAACTCACACTGCAATACTGTAGAACTATATTTTTCCTCACCTTAATTCTTAGCCATTCAGTACTGTTAAACATGTGCTATGAATACTACTTCCTCTATATTTTAATCTCTCTCTCTCTCTGTCTCTGTCTCTTTCTCTCTCTTTCTCTTTTCCTGTGTGGATTTTCATATGCTTTGGCAGGAGAAAGAGTCTTTGAAAACTGAAAGGTCAACTTGGGCTTGTAAAACACAACATATAGTTTGGTTACTCATATATGCTGTTTGCTTACGAATCTCATTTAACCTTCTGTGTTGTGCAACGCTTCATATTTACATTCAGCACATGGTAACAGTAACTCTATTTATGCAAAATACAATAGAAGGAACTTTTTCTGAAATAACCAGTTATCTTTAGAGTTTCTATACAATCTCCCTCTTGAGTAAGTAATAAGAACAAAATCACATATTGAAAGATATTCTTAGGAACATATGTTTTAATTGGTTCCTGTGCACCATCATGTTTTCCAAGATGGCAGTACCACGAAGCAACATTAATATCTATTCAAAGCAAAGTAGATCACAGCTGGCAGGTAGATTTTATTAGAGACTTACGAGACAGAAATAAATTAAGCCACAAGGGATAAAACTGAATAGGTTGAGGACTGACTGAACCCAGAACGTTATCCACCCTCCTATGTCAAATTTGTCTGGCTTGCAACCTTAAGTAGGTTGTCCTTGAAAACTACAAAATAAGATACTCTGTTTTGTTGTAGAGGATCTCTCTTCTGCAAGGGAAAAATGGCACCAGGTCTCAGTTTCCTTTTCCTGTAGGGATCCCATTTCAGTGGGATCCAACCATTTGCAAAGAAAGTGTTGCAAAGAAAGGGACAAGTAATCCAAGTAATGTTTTCATAAATCAAAATTGATTCCATTAAATCAAGAGGACAACCTTGCTGATTTGCCATTGTTGTGGTGGTGGTGGTTGTGGGTTTGAGTTTGTTTGTTTTATTTTATTTTTGATATCAGGGATTATGTTATGATCACTGAGAACAGAACCTATCCCAGATGCTGTATTGACACTGCACATATAAACCACTTTAAAGAAGATGAATTACCAGGAAATTTGCTTACAAATAGAAGATTTCATTTGCAAGCCAATCCTGGGCTGTCCTGGCTTTGTATGTGTGTGAGGCTGACTAACAGTGACTGGCACAAAAGAAGATAAGCAACCTGTTACTGGTGCATCCAAGTGATCTTTGGACTTGGAAGTAAAGAATCAGTGACCTAATTCTGATCTTTCAGTGGAAGTGTGAGTAATTTATCTAATAAGCATCTTACCTTAAAAAAAAAAAAAGTTTGTTTGTTTTTCATAAAAATGCACATACCTCAAACCATCTCTGTTTTTAGTTTTATCACCTGGTTTAATAGAAGCACAGGTTGTTCATGAAAATCTTTCTCCTGTTTGCAGCCTATATAGGGAATAAACTTAGGTCATTCAGATTTCATTTAAATCGCTGCCAACCAGAAGGTATCACCATCTGATAAACAATGATCTGTCTCTCAAGTGAAAAAAAAATGGTTTATAACCTATGAGACAAACCTGTGCAACAAAGCTTGTGATAATATATACTGCTGAAACAGACTGAGCACTGGTACTGTCATGACACCAGTAATGTCCTCTGCTGCTCAGAAGCCAGACACAGGAAGGCTGTTGTATCAGAAAAGAGCTCCATCTTCTTTAAATTCCACATTGTTTTCCTACAGGAGGCATCTACACACACCTCCCTTTCTGAGGCCACAGGCCTAGCAGCTCTGAGAAGTTGTTGAAAATTTGGTGGTGCAACAGCTGAGGATTTGAAGAAAATTACTTCCCCCCCTCCCCAAATGATTTTTTTTTTTTAAATATTTCCTTCAAATAAAGTCAAATATTTTGTTTATGTTACATGATGTTAGAATTAAAAATAAGGTTTATAAAATCCATGTAAACCTAAAAAATTAAACATCATGGCTTCTGCAAGTGAAAGTGTGTGTATTCTTTTTGTGTTATTCTTTTTTGTTTTTGTTTTTGTTTTGTGAGGCAGTCCTGAGTATGCCTACACAAGAGTAGTCTGAGATTTGATGAGTTTAAAAGCTTGTTTCAGTTCCTATAAGTGAGTAAAAAAGCTACTTCATTACCAGAGAAACACAGTGCTCTCAAAATAGATATTTGGTATTTGGCACTTTTTTTTTTTTTTTTTTTTTTTTTTTTTTTTTACATTTTTTACAAATGCAACATGAATACAAATAGAACTATATGATGTACATTTCTCTTCTTTGTTTTAATTTTGTAATAGTGACATGTCAATCTACTTATAAAACAGGAAAAGGCAGTGGTATCTGGGCATCTAAAAAGAAGTATATTTCTTAAAATATTTACAATTTTATCCTCTCATAAAACATTGAGATTATTATAATGAAAAGATTTTTAATACCTCATCTATTTACATTTTTATTTCCTCAAATTTGAAATATTTTTTTTTTTCACTGCCCTGCAAATTACAAGCTCATTTGTCAGATTCACCTTCTTTTAGTGTGTATCTTCCACAATACAAATTAAGAGACAGATCTGATTTCAGTTACAAAATTTAAATTATTCCTTTCAATTGATCATATTTCAGGTTGCCAGCATCCCTTTAACTTTCAGATCTTTGTAAGGACAGAATTGCTTTATGCAGAAGATGACCTATTTTATTTTTTATTTCCTTTTTTTTTTTTTTTTTTTTTTTAATGTACATTTTAGTGCAGGAAAGTTAGTAGCATCCTAATATATTATATACTGAAATTATGACATGGTGTTATTTGTGTAGTTTCAATGCAGATGCACTTTTTTCATGTTCTGCATGAACCAGTTGCCTTCAATAAGAACTGAAGTGACCTCTTTCTTTCAAAAACTATTTATTACAGTTGCAAAACCTAGATATTATATTTCCATATGCACTGCTGCTGGTTCCTAGAATATGCCAGCAGCAGGCTGTATTCTTTTAGCTGTGATTATAGCCAATACAAAATAAACACTACTTTATATTCATTAACCAACAAATAAGCATTAATATAACTGGAAGATTAATGATTACATAGACTTGCAGAATTGTGGGAAAAGGCTTTGAAGGCTTAGATTTGTTCTTCTGAAGGTTTAGGTATGAAGGTTCTAGATACAGTGAACATTGAAAAGGCATTGAAAAGGCAAAGTGAAATTTTTGTTATCTAATAGCAGAAAGCTGGAACAAGCATTTCTGAAGGGCTTGCATGTGTATTTTTTTTTTTCCAGTCATCTGCATGTACATTCGGTTTTCCAATAGCATGTCTGAGAGTTTCTTTATGTTTTCCAAATATATGAGTTGTCCTGAGAACAATTATTTCTTGACAAACTTCTGCTTTCTTATAAATATAAGCAAATTAGGAAGAGTATATGTAAAATTATTAAAATGAAGATTTAACTGTGGTGGCCAGTCATTGGGTGCCCACCAAGCTGCTCTCTCTCTCCCCCCTTCAGCAGGACAGAGGTAGGAAATATAGTAGGAAATATAGTGAAAAAAAGGAACTTACTGTGGGTCAAGATAAAAGTAGTTTCATGAAAGAAAAACAAAGGTCATGTGCAGAAGTCTTCCCATCAGCAGGTGATGTCCAGCCCATGGAAGCAGGGGACTCAGTAGATATGGTGGCTGCTTCTGAAGACAAACACCTTTGTAATAAATGTTCCCACCTTGTCCTCCTTTCCCTGAGCTTGTGTTGCTGAGCACTGGGTCATACAGTTTTGAATATCCTTTTGGTCACCTGTCCTGAATGTGTCCCCTCCACACCCCTAGCTTACTGGCCTTCTTGGGGCAGGGGGCGTTGGAGAGACAGCCCTGATGCTGCGTCAGCACTGCTCAGCAACAGCCAAAGCATTAGTCTGATATCAACGCTGTTCTGGCCACAAGTGCAAAGCACAGCACTGGATGGGCTGCTGTGGGGAAAGTGCATCTCATGCCAGCCTGGCCATATGCAGGAGATGTCCCATGTATAAGCAAAAACATCTGTGCCTTTCCAAGCTATGCTAGGTACTCAGCTTTTGTCTTCTGCACACCTAATACACCTTTTCCACCCAAACAGCCTTTTAGTTGCATATATCACTACAGAGACATCAGGCCTTTCTGCGTCAGCGTGTCTCAAAAACAGTAGAACCGATTTTCACATTTAGTGTACTTGTAATCCCAGACTGCCAGTCTGTTCCCTTCCTCTCAGTCACCTGTGAAGTCTTTCAGCTTTAAAACCCCTTAAAACCCTTTAAACCCTTTAAAACCCAAATGCTCCCTATTAAGTATCTCTTTTCCTGAGCCACTGATCCTCCCACTATACCATTCGAAGTGGTAGTAAGCAGCCATTGACTGAAATGTTAGGAAAGCAGCCAAGACACAAAAAATAGCTCAAGAATGCCATAAGAAGCTTTTGTTTGTTTGTTTGTTTGTTTTGTTATAACACAGGCTTGCCAATAACATTTATTTTTATTTATTTATTTTTTTTTAGTGTAGCTTTTCTGCTGCAGTCTCATGACACCTTAGCAGACATCTGCTGAGGTTCCTTTTGGTCAACCTAAGCTGTATTTCATTTATACTAAGTCAAAAAGAATCATCAGGATATCAAGTCTGTTTCCTTCAAGAAATTCAACACTACTCTTTCAAGTATTTGAGCATTTCAGGGATTTTAATAGAACTAAATGAGATGTGACTGCATTTTCTCTACAATGCTTTGTTTTATAAAACAAGTCTAACATGTCACTGGGAGAAGTGAGACGATGGCACAGCGGGGGACTTTACAGAAGCTCTTACATGTCCCATTGGCCTGCTGCTATGTTAGAACTACTCTCTGTAATTGGAGTCCACCAAGAAAATTATAGTCCTCCAAGAACTCAGTGCACACTTGTGCTCTTTAAAATAATAATGCTCAGGCAATGCTTTACAATACTGTGTCCAGCTTTGGGCCCACCAGCAAAAGAGAGGAATCAATAAATTGGAGCAAGTCTACCAAAGTGAGGACAGGTGCCGACACACTTGCCCCAGCAGGAGAGGCTGAGAGAGCCTAGCTCATTCAGCCCAGAGAGGGATGGACATGGTTGGGACCTAACAACAGCCCCTTGATACCTACAAAGAGGTCACTGAGAAGACAAAGTCAGGCCTCTTCTCAGAGGTATAGGACAACCAGAGATAGCAGGTATGAGTTGACTCAAGACAGGTTCGTACTGGGCACAAGGGAAAACTCACTGTAAGGACAGTCAAGCTATGAAATTGGTGTCACAGAGGAGTCTTCTGGACCCCATCTTTGGCTGTTTTCCAGATACAACAGGATAAAGCCCTGAGCACCCTAGTGTGACCTCATAGCAGAACCTGTCTTGTGCAATAGGTTGGTCTAAAGACCTCTCTTCCAACTGGAATTAACCCATGACAACCGTCACAAATACTGTAGTGAAATCAGAAAATACTGTTCACATTAGTACTCATATTTCTCTAAATTTCATCTAAGTATTTGTAAAAATGGAGTGTAAAAGTTACAAATTCATGTTCATTTGTAACATCCAAGTGTGCAAAGAATCTAAAAATAACTGTTTTTTGTCTCAGGTCTAGAATAGCAAGAGGAAAAAAAAAATAATGAAAAATACTGAGACATTACACCTTCAAGGAAAATTTAGATTTGAACTTAGAGAAATGTTTAAGGTGAACTTTTATTCTTGAGAGTGCTTCATTACTCTTAGAAATACCAGACTTGATGATAGTATAAAAAGTACATTTCTCAGTCTTTTCTCAGTGTAATCTATATCGAATAAAAGTGCATAAATCCTATTTTAGATTGATCACATTAAGTATACACAATGTGAAAATAAACCATTGCTATTTTAACTCTTTAATTTCTAAAATTCAGTTATCTTCTATGCACTGAGAGTTAATGTAAGCTTCTACAAAATAACCTTAATTTTTAAAATGTAAATAAGAAGACTGTTGTTTTAGTAAAGATTGGGGTCTAACCCTTCTCCTCAGAGGAGTGATCATCATGACAGAATTAGGCTATATCTGCTACTTCTACAAATCTTCTAAGAATTAATGAGATTCAGGTACGAAGACCAATGGCCTCTCAGTCTCTTTTCTTGATTACTCTTGGCAACGTGGTCCTTCCTACTTTCTTGGGCACATCCTGGAGCTTGCTTAAACCCTCAGCTGGAGAGCTGTTTGCTAGATAACAAGGAATAATAATTTTGTTTGTCTGGGTCATTTTTCTGTCGGCTTGCCAGAGTGAAGAGGGGTCAGAGAAGCATCAGAGCTGGGGTGTGAAAGAAGCAGGGGCCAACCATTCGATGTTGAGCCATTGTATCAACTTGTTTTTGAGGGGCAACCACCACTAAGCTTCTGATCAGATCTCCTGATGGGGAAACAGGTTATGTTTTACATTAGTTTTTTTTGGATTGGCTAGGGAAACTGTCATACTGTAGGCATACTGTCATACTGTCATTCTTTGTAGGCATTTTCTGTTTTCTAAATTTGTGATTTTCAATACTCTCCAAGTTTGTATTTGAGCAGATAATATCCATGGCTAATCCTGTAACAACCTCTTAGATGTTACTACCTCCTGAGCTTTACATCTGTGGTAGCAACTTTCTGGTTTGGCTAGGTGTCCTGGTTTCAATTAAGACAGAGTTAATTTTCTTCCTAGTAGCTGGTAGGGTGCTATGTTTTGGGTTAGGATAGAATAGTGCTGATAACATGCTGATGTTTTAATTGCTGCACAGCAATGCTTACACTAAGCCAAGGACTTTTCAGCTCCTCTCTCTGTCCTGCCAGTGGGCAGGCTGGGGATGCAGCAGGAGCTGGGAGGGGACAGCCCCAGGACAGCTGACCCAAACTAGCCAAAGGGGTATTCCATACCATCTGACATCATGCTAAACAATATATAGGGGTGGCTAGCTGGGGTGGGGGGCCAGCTGCTGGGGGACAGGCTGGGCATCAGTCAGCAGGTGGTGAGCAATTGCATTGTGCATCACTTGTTTGTACATATTATTATTAGTAGTACTATAATAATAATAATAATAATTGTTATTATTATTTTCCTGTCTTAATAAACTGGCTTTATCTCAACTCACAGGCTTCACTTTGCTGTTTCTCTCCCCCATCCCAGAGAGGGAAGAGGGAGGGTGAGCGAATGGCTGTGTGGTGTTTAGCTGATGACCAGGTTAAACCACAACAGTGGGAAAGCTGGTCAGGTGATGGCAATGGCCTGTGCCAGGATCAGTACTGAACCAGATGTAAATGTTGAGGAACCATATGTAATAGTGTCCTCTATGTTGAAGAATGATGAATAAACAAACCAGCTCGTAAATTTTCTTGACTAGTGAAGGTAGCTAACTAGTCATTGTTAATTTTTTTTTTTTCCATATAGTAAAAGTTGTGAGTGCTTGTGATTCATTTATAAGAATGTTAAAGTGATATCCTTATTTAGTACTTAACAAATCCTGAGAAACTCTGTGATTATGACCTAACACAGGTAATAAAATTAGCTGCAAAATTTTTGAATATTTTACAAAAAAATCTTCAAGGATACTTTTACCATACTTTGGATGCCCAGCCATTTATTGCCTTTGTGAAAAATATTTAGGTAGTTAAATTAAGCAGTCTATTCTAAGAACTTAATAAAGTAGGAAACAAATTATTTCTAAAACATTCCCTAATAAAACACTGAATTCACTATCCTTTTAGAAATTGTCATAATTTTATAACTCTTTTAAATGATAATTTCATTCTAAGTATAAAAATGAGGGACAGGAAAATTATCAAAGACTGTTAATGTTTGGTATCAGGTTAGTTAATTTTTTTTCTCTTAAACCAAGGTTTATATGAAAATCAAATGTTCCAAGATACAGAGTTTGCAGCTGGTTATATTATTTTATTATCTAGAAGCTGGAGTAAAATAATGCTTTTCCCAATGGGACCCTCTCCTCAAAGTATGGCTCTTGCAGCCTTCAGAATAAAGCACATTTTAAAGTGGTATTTGACTCAAAATATATCTGTATACAATGATCTGTGCAGTTTGATTTTTACAAAACGCAAGGTGTGCTTTTGATCATGTATGTGAACTTTGAAATTATATGGGTCTTATCTTTCACAGCTATTGCCCTGATAGTTGCTGTCTTCTGGCTGCTGTCACCATTGTCGCTGTGATCTGAAGTGCTTTTTTTACAAAAAATATCTGAAAGGAGAAAAAGCTACCTCAAAAAACTCTCATCTCTGATCTTAATTTGTTCAAACTGGGGACTCCACAGGGAAGAAGCAATTGTGAAGGGCAATGCATTTCAGAAAGATGGGACATATTTCATGATCATGTAATATATATTCCTATATTTTGTGAAGATATTCAATGCTTCTAATTAAAAAAAAAAATAGAAAAAAAAAACTACTGTAAAAGTAGAAAAGAAATCAGTGAAGTAAACTGAAGGACTGGAAAAAAATAAATAACTCCCAAAAAGGTAAAATCAATGCCCCAAATATCTGTGTGTTGGCTGAAGTAAAAACATTTAATCTCTATACTGTATTATTACTTTTTTTCTTTTTTTTTTTTTTTTTTTTTTTTTCCCTTAGCCCTTTTTGGAGCATCTGCACCTGTAAGAAAAGCAATAGCTGCAGATAATAATCATGCTGCCAGTTGCGGTATCGTACCCAGGATTAGCCAGGTCTTAGGAGGAGGACAAGGTCATTGCCAGGGCTCTCCAATTACTAGTACTATCACTACCTTTTCTAACGTGTCAAACAGCGACAAGTTTTTGAAAGCTAAATCCAGGAGCGGCTTCTGGATGGGTTAGTGGTAAATGAGTGACACTGAGTCTGAGAGTTTGACATTGTTTGTCAAGATATGTTCACAATAAAGATGACTTTCATTTCCAATATAAACTACCATCTAAAGGATTGCACCTACAAACTGTGTTGCTAAATGCCTGACCCTGATAAGAGAGAGATATTAAATAAAGTAAATGATAAATTCCCAGGGCTATCTGGGATAAGTATTAATTGTAATTAAGTTATATTTTTATAAGTTTTTGTTTCACTTTTTAGAGTAACTGATAAATTTACAGTGCACATTCAATTAAGTGTTTATTTTGGGGGCAGGATCTTAACCTGTTAAAGGGCTGCCCTGGTTTGTTTCCTAGCAATGTTTTTCAACATTTGTGCAGTAATATTCAGTGGGTGGAAAGAAACTCTGTAACCAGAGGGCTCACAAGCTGAATATTATTTGTTTACTCTTTAGCATAATTTGATTCCTGTTTCCCTGATAAACAAAAAATGACTTGATAATTCTCTCTCTCTTGGGGGCAGGGAGGGTAGAAGGGAAAGAAAAGGAAAAATTGCACGCAATATGGCAGTTTCACAAGTGAAATTCACAGGATCCTCTAGAATTTGGCTCAAAACACTTAAGGAAGCTCTGGGCTATTTTATCAGTATGTCACAGCACAGTTAGTTTCTTCTGGAAATTGTATTTATTTCTCATTGTTTGCTTAGCAGATGGGGCTACATGATCTTACCTATATTTAAGTGTCAGAGTCTGGAAACAATTTAATGAAATTCACCCCTTCCTGAGGGTCATTGCTTTAATCTGGCTGCAAATCCTCAACAGCAAGTGAATTTATTACAGGGTTTGAGCTTTCCAAGCTCCTGGTCACTGTGGCATGCATCTAGGTCTCCTTCCAGAAAATGAAGAGTTGCATGGCTGATTTTCATGCAGTCTCATCTTCCTCCAGGGTGGGATGGCAACAGGATGTAGTGATGACTGCAAAGTATAGACTTGGAAATTAAGGTCACTTTTGGACAGGTATTCCATTAAACATTTGAGGTTTTCAAAGAATGTGGAGCATCACAATTCTGTGGATTCAGCAGCAAATATGGCAAGCTATGACTAGTAATGTACAAATGCTTGAAGAAAAATATAGAACAAACATAGTATTTGTAAACTGTTCTTTTTTTTTTTTTTAAAAAAAAACACAAACTGAAGACTATTCAGATAACATAAAGAGTTCATGTCTCCCCCAAATTGTAATGCAATGTAATTTATTCACAGTCCTTCAGAAAACCTATGTTAGTGTTGACTTCTCCCTCCCTCAGGCCTTATTCTCCTGTGCTCATACCACTGCATTTGAGCAGTGAATACAGTGGAATGTATCAAAAAAGCTGCCATTAACTAAGTGCCAGGTCTTAAAAAGACAGAAACCAAACCATAAAATAATTCTCATCCCTTGTTTATTCCTTTGGTATCCATACCTTTTCAAAATCTCAGTTATTTAGTTTTTCTTATTTCTTATGCAAATAATTTTCTTATAAGAAGGACCTGCCGTGAACACATTTTAGAATACATATAGCAGATAGTCCTTTAAAATAGCAGTGCACATTTTATTTATTTAATAGGACTTTATGGATGTGACTTAGCTATTTGGAAAAAAAAAGCCATTTTGTTTCCATTCTATTTCAGAAGTTGATTTTACAAGTAAGTTTTCTTTGTGCCCTACAAGAAGGGCTTCTGATGTTAAAACCTTAACCCTAAAGTTGATAGGGAACTTTTGCTGCACTGGGATGACACCTTTGGTTTTCTAATATTGAACAAGAGAAAGATCCAATTTTCACCAAGAAAGGATAACTTGCCAATTCTACTAATTATGGCTTCTATGTGGACGCAATTATTCAGAAAAAAAAAGCTGAATGGAAGTGTATCTACTTGGGCCACATAGCCTGTCATCAGAAAATTAGATTCTCTCAGGGAGATTTGTAACTCTTCATGTAATGATCAAATAGTGCAGCTGTAACTTTGTATATTGGACAAGTCAAAAGGGAAAAAAATAACCTGTGTTTGTTAGGGTGTCTAATATCTTTCTGTTCTCAAAAATCAAACTTAACACTTTGAGGACAGGTTTTCAGAGGTACCGTGCCCCCAGGGCTCACCATTTGGATACTTCTGCTGACGGGCTCATCTCTCAGGTCTAGACACAAGAGTACAGAAAACTTTTACCCTCAGTTTCTGCTCTCTTGACAATGATGAAGTGTGACTTGGGTTCCCATGTTCCCAAGAAACTCATGGATGCTCTGTCTATTGGGAAATGTGTAGACCTGTTAAGCTGTGTTGAGATTTAGCTGAAAACAGCAGTATTTTCCAAACAGAGACGGGGCAACAAAAGAGAAAAATGTAGGGTTTTTACTTGCACTTTTTTTTCCCCTCTCTACTTTCAGATGGTTTACTGATTATATGTACTGTGAATTTACTGTGCTGTTAGCAGATTCCTTGTGGAACCGTGCTTTGTTTCTCATCATCTAAGTTAGTCATTCTCTACAACACAAAGTTGAATCTTTCTTCAAGGGAAGAGAATGTGTTTTGCATTTATTCATTTATTTATTTTTGTTCCATAAGGCCTCCTAAGATCCCTAAAATTAAGCCCATCCAGACTGCAATGGAATTAAGACTGTGTTCATCTCAGACCAAACAAGAAGGTGTTTGCCGGAGACCTGTGACCTGCAGGCACACAGCTTGAAGATGTCTTATTTCTGCCTTCCTCAGAGATATTATGACCCCAGGTTATTTTTTTTTTTTTAATTATTATTTTTTATTATTATTATTTTTTCCCAGGAACTACAGTATTCTTGATATCATTCAAACTTGACATGCAAACAGATGTTTTGGTCCATAAGCTTTTAGTAGATGCATCTGCCCGCAGTTCTTCCTAGGTCTTGCATATTTTATCTCTCTCATTGAACACATACAGATATGTGCTTTGATTTGCAGGTCATTGTGTCTGTGTACATCCCCTACCATCAGCTGCTTCTCTCTCAGAAATGTGCATGTTGGTGTATGTTGATGAAGTATACATAATGAATAAATAGTCACCAAAGCAGAGAATGTCGTAAATGCCAAAAGACTTTGAATTCATCCTGAATATCTGTGGCCTTTAACCTCTCCTAACAATGGCACTGGTGTTTGCCTAATGGTTCCATAAGAAGCCAAACTAATTATGTGCTTGGTGAAAGCTGCAATAAGTTGATGTCTAACTGAAAATCAACAATGCACATAAAAGATTAAAATATTTATATAACTCAATTGTGCTTAAGTACCTTTTAAATTGTCTTTATAGGATTTATGAGCAGCTGTTCTGTTGTACAGGTTGAAAAAAATACCCACTTCCCACTACACAGCAGTCATTAGTTTAACAGCTTGTTCACCACTGCAGTTTCCGTAAAACCTGAACCACTGCCCTCTCTCTTACATTAAACAATAAACACATTTCCCTGCTCAATCTTCATCACGTTGACAATGAACCATGATGGTACAAAACTCTAAGTACCTCCTCTTTCTTAACAGTGTAGCAAGAGTTTTGACCAGGAATGGGCAAGCTCTTGATTGCTTGGCTTTGGGTCCAGGTTTAGACTTTAAAGGTCAAATTTAATCCAAAGCCACCTTAAATGAGTTTCTCATGAGTTTCTGCATTTTTTTCTAAATTACTTGGATGTTTCACTGCAGCAATTTTTGAATGACAGGAAAGAATTAAATAACATGAGAGAAAGGGAAATTAAAATCCCTGAATTCAAAAGTAGCGCTTAAACTGAAAACGAATTAAAAATTGTTTGAATTAACTGCATAAAGCTTAAAATACCTAGTAAAACCACTACTCTGTGAAAGAAGCTGAGATGTCTACCGAAAAACAGTAGTATTGGTGTAATTAGTAAGCTTTTAAATGTATTTTATTTCCTGATTTTGTTTAGATGGACTTTTCATTTTAATGATTTTAGAACTGTCAGATTCTGTCCTTGTAGGAAGGGCACGATTTCCTCATCTTTTCTCATTTGGGTTTATGTAAGCTGACATTTGCAGTGCCATTTCTCTCACTCTTAGCTATTTAAAGGTGCTTGCCCAAAGAATCCTTTTGGGAACTAGCTTTCTAGACTCGAGGCTGATGTTGCTTTCTGGGTGAAACCTTCTAACCTCTTCAAAGAAAAGACAGGTTTGACCCCAAAGCCCTTATTTATAACAACCAGTCACAAGGTGACCATCCTGCATGACCTGTGAAATATACTACACACTATTTTTAGATACCATAGAATGCACTCAATGGCAAATGACACAGTCCATGATTAACAAAGAATTCCTGCTGAAGTGTTATTCAATATTAAGCTGCAAAAATGGATGGAAGGAAAAGAAAATCACTAAAAGGTAGATAGAGGCTGAACTGGTATGTGAGCTCTTCTAGGACATCTTGATGTACTGATTATTTTCCCTGTAACTAAACAAAAACAATTCTAAATTAAAGGTTAAAATAAATGCCTTTGTTTTAAAATTATACATGCTATACAAATTATACTTTTATGAATATGAGAATATACATATATGCTTAAATATTGTACATACTAAAATTTCATAAATGTCTAAATATTCATCTTTTATTTTTAGCTTTAATTTTTCTCAGAAAATGATCAGTCACATGCAGCAACTGACTGATGATATGATATAAACAATAAAATACACACCTAAAATCAGTGGTGTAAATGGAAATTGAGCACAAATGTATGCATAAACACATACTGAAGATAAATAATGACCAAAAAAAAAAAAGTTTTCTGCTTGGCATGGGTTAAAAAGTTTCTCTGTAAATAGTTCATAAGAACACATGTTCAACAGAAAGAAAGTCTTCCAGGTCTGAGAAGATGATGGAGAATATGAAACAATTTCAGTATTTAAACACTGCCTTTCTTGACTTTAGCAAATCACTTAATCAGTGAAATTCACATTCCTTAATAATTGGATAAATATTGGACAAGAGTACTAAAAGGGTTTAAGTATTTAGAATGGTTTAGGATTTTTTTTTTTTTTTTTTATGAGATTGATTAAATTCCAAATAATATGTTAAGTCTTTAGGTGTTAGAAGAATTAAGAAATACTTTAATGATAAATGTAATGCTTGTGGTTATTTCATACAGCTAAAGGAAACTTAGTCGTTACATTAACTTTTTTTGATAGTGAATTATTACAGTAGATCTTGAAAAATTCACACTACATTGATACAGTGGTTAATACTTTATTATACACCTGTGCAGATGAGCTTTGCTACAGTCATTAAACTTGTGATGCTTTTCTATAGTTTAATAAAACTAGACTTTTTATTTATTTATTTATTTATTTGCCAGACACTTAAACTTATTTTAGATCTCTAGAAAACCTGAAATGATGGGTAAGTGGGTAAATATTTTGCGATGAAGAATAACTACACTTCTTTGTATTTCCTTAAAAGTTTTAGTATCTCCATTTTAAATATGTACTTTCAAGAATTTAAACTCAGTAATAGAACACATTTATTTTACTGCAATTTGGCATTAACATACCAAACCAAACAACCTGGTATGCTTTCTTTTTATATACATATATATATATATATATATGTATGTATAAAAACACATGGTATGTACAAATTATGCATAATACAGACAATATTTCATAGGTAAAAATTGTTATTTTTAACTAGAAGAAATACACCACCTATGGTTTAAGTTAAATTCACATGAAGACAGAGAGTAAAAATATTTAGATTTCAGTGAGCTACTCAAGAGGTTTAGAAGTCATTATTTCCAAATCTCTCTGTCTCCACATACACTTCCACTTTTGTGACTTTTGTCAGTTCTTTTTAACTCAGCTGTAGATGCTTTTTTTCCAAAACAAAAAATTCAGTTACATGGGCCTGTGCCTTCAGCAGATCTCACCAGTTAAATAAGGTCAGCTCTGTTCTTCCTATGGCCAAGGGAAAAACACTGGTGCTGATTCACTCTTTCTTCTGAATCAATATTAAGCTCAGTGCAGTACTATTCTTTTTAAGGAGGTCAAACATAGATCCCGAGTACTTCTGACTTAAGGAAGCCTTGATACATTTTGGATGTGGAAGGCTATGTTTCAAAGACATTAAAATCTGGACAAAAATTTCTGTAATTTACAGCTGCTGTAAATTATCCTTGAGGTACCAATGAGAGGATTTATAATTAGATGATCTTTAAGGTCCCTTCCAAATGAAACCATTCTGTGATTAGCCCTGGTTCTCTATTCTAAAACACTGATACAGCATGTATGTGCTCATCTGCTATGGTTCACCCT
>CM021763.1:82246242-82288030 GCA_011075105.1 Heteronetta atricapilla | reverse complement strand
ATGTGGCTGAATTGTTACACCTTCTTCACTTAAATCAATGCTTGTTCAACAACTGATGTCACTTCAAGGGACAGAAAACACGGCTAATAAACTTCTTGTGTAATCACACCATCTACATTCACTTCTTGAAAATTCTCTGTCATTATAAAGTTTTTGATTGTTGTGTTTTATTCTAACAGTTTCCTTAAGTACAGGGAGTAGAATGAATATGCTATTTGAGGTCATAACTTCATAGTGCATATTTAATATATATA
Organism: Heteronetta atricapilla; assembly: GCA_011075105.1. Lineage (NCBI taxonomy): Eukaryota > Metazoa > Chordata > Aves > Anseriformes > Anatidae > Heteronetta > Heteronetta atricapilla. The sequence goes on along the minus strand of CM021763.1, from coordinate 82,287,776 downwards.
TAAAGAAAAAAAAAAATGGTTCTCCACTAGTGTTTCAATTACCATTACCAATTTTGGAATTATTTAAGTATTTTTCCTTCAATAAATACAGCATAAACATTAAAAAAACACATCACTACTTCAAATGTGAACTAGAAAATTTCATTCAAGAGTTATTGGAAATATGTCATATAAATGGTCATAATAACAAATAATCATTTCTGTTTAGGTTCAGGAACAGGACTGACATAGAAGGGATCATTTTCTGTAAAGTATTTCATTTATTCTTGTTTGCAAATGAGAGGCATAAACAATGATAACTTCTAGATCATTCATTCTAAACACACAAAGTTAAAACAAAAATGCCCTTATTTTGCATGGAAGGTGCTCTAAATCTTTTAGAAAATTGTTGATCCAGATCAAAGTATGACCGCTGGAAGACAGCCAAAGTTTTGATGCAATGTACTGTTCAGCAAGAGGTAGTAGCATGGTTCAAATGTGCAAGAAAGGAAAGTTTTACCATCTCCTTTTTTTCCTCTCTAAATTAGATAAATTCACGGGGATAGGATTCTGCTCGAAAATTTCTTTTCTGTCATAAACAATCCTTAAAGAACTCAAATTAGGACTCAATTAGTCCTACTGGGCAGCTAAATAAGTGCCTGTTTGTACATGGTGCTTGGCTGCTCACTTTGCAGTGGTTTCACTAAGACAGCTCAGCACCTTGTAAGACTCAACATTTTGCAGGATCAATCTCTCAGTGTTTTGCAAGCACTTCTTACAACATTTTTTAGGGTGAAAATATGGGAAAAATTTACAGCCAGAATTTATGTATTTTGCATATGATTCTGGGGAACTACTGGGGAGCTACACAATTTATCATCAGAAAATAAAAAGAAAAAAAGAGGGTAAAAAAAAAAAAAGCTTACGAAATATTTTTGGCAGCTTCTTCAAACTGTTTTAGAAGAATGCAGGGAAAGGTTAAATGCCTTAAAATGGGTATTTTTGACATTTGCCCTTTTATCTCACTGAAATTCTACCAACAGCTTTTTCATGTTTTAACCTCTTGTGTCAACCATGCAATGGGAAGAAAAAAAAGCCCAGCAACGAACTCAAGATATGGCAAAGCCGTAGCCCTGAGAGCAGCTGCTTTTTGAGGGGGTGTGTAGGTTTGCAGTCCTTTGGAGTGGGGAAAAAAAACAGTATTCCTCCATTGTTTTCAGCTACAAGCTGGATATTTTGGTTGGTTGTTTTTTTTTTTTTTTTTTTTTTTTTTTTTTTTTTTTTTTTTTTTTTTAAGTGTGATTTCAGCAAGGTCTGTGTTCTGTCTGCGGTGATGTATCTCAGCGCAAACAGCTCACTGTTAGCCATTATGTACCTATTAGCACTGATTACTTTCTGATAGCTCCTCACCAGTTGGTTTCACTCACTTTGACAGATTTGGTGCTTTGTTTAACCTTTAAACTGGTGGGGCAATAACATTGCTGACAGAATTGGAGAAATAATTAAGGAAAACTTAGCCAAGGCATAAGAAAACAACGGTAACAAGGCAGGTCTTTCTGTTAGTTTTGAGAAGTTGTCAGAGGACACACAAGAAAAGGATGGAGCATCCTCCACAATGTTGATAGCATGGTATGGCATAATTATGTCCTTTTCCAGCTTAATCTGTAGGAATGCAGTTTAAAGAGATTATTTGTGCTTTCCTAATCTTATTTTTTTGTCTCTTAAAGTACATAGTGTCTAGGACAGGAAATAATTTATTTCTGTGTTTGTTACAGAATGTGTAACAGCAATGAGAATACTAATAGTTTAGTAGAGAGCATTTCTGGTTTGATTTATAAGGGAAAAAGAAAAATTCAACATTTTAAAATATTGTCTCTACAGCAGTTACAAGAAATAACATCAACCTACAATCACAGGTTTTATCTCCTAATGTTACAAACTAACTGGAAGATTACCATATATGAAAGAGAGCAGATTATAAAAATAATATACTCTTCCACAAAACTCTCCACCCTCCCAACTTATTTACTGGAATTTGACAGTGTTTTGGATGAAATGCCTTTGGATGATTTTTTTTCCATCCTCCTGAGTCTTTACAGGGAACCAAAGTGTGAAGTCCTGAGCAGGAATTAACTGAAGTTGGATCTATGAGATTATTAATACCTAGACCACACACGAGAAACATCTCCCAGACTGCCTCAGTTAGGAGTTTGTTTTTTTATTGCAAATATGTACCACCCTCAGTTTGTATCATTGCACCAAGCTGCAAACTGCAAACTGCAGCCGTTGCACAGCTGCATCCTGAGGAGCTGCACGGGTAGAAGTCTTTGACAGGGACATGAGCTAGGGGGAAGCTGCAGCCTGAAGTGGCCAGCTTTCCCATTGCTGCCCAACCATCTCGCTTCAGTTTACTGACACTCAACAGCACTGGAAGAGATCTGAAATATTTGCATTGCTGGGCCAGAACAATCCTTGTGATCCTTCTGGGATGCAACATCCTCAAAAAGGGGTTGTTCCTTGGGTGGTCCTTGCCTGCCTCAGCCATGCTCTCTCTCTGCAGCCCTATAAATAGACCAGCAGGACTCCTGACATAGCTCAGAGATTGGTGTGGATAGTTATCACACTGCCCATCTCTATCAGACTTCTTTTCACAAGTTTGGTGCTTTCCTCTTTTCATTAAAGTTAGGATTTTTTTTTGTTTTGTTTCAAGGAGTATTTAGCATAGCCACTGGAGAAAAAAAAATATTTTTGCATGGGAAAATAATGGCTGTTAACCCACGTAAATGCAGTGGTCATTCACAGCAAGTGTTACACACCTTCAGCTACTTCAAAGAGTTTTCAAATTGCCACTCTCCTCTTTTATTGAGAATGATTCAACCTGTTTTGGAAGAAAGATAGTGCTCCCTTTTATGATCAGCATATGTTCAGGTTTATGATCAACATAATTTCCACAAAGCCCAGTGAAGAGGTAGAGTTCTGAAAGGCTGGTATTGTAAACCTATTACTGCTCGTGAAATCCAGGCCTTTGTAGCCTGTGCAGGGCAGGCAACATAAAGCGGAAGCCTATCAGGAAATCTGAGGCTTTATTTCTTTCTGTATCTGTCTATCTATCTATCTGTCTATCTATCTACCTATTTTCTGCATGCAGATTGAAATCTAAATAATATTCTAAAAAATTAGCCAAAATAGTCTATGTGATCATTAATAGTTGAAGAATTTGTAAGTCATTACAATATAATGCATTCATTATTGTCCTTGGGTTAACTAAAGCATTTCAGGTTGTGTATGCCTTTCTTGGTTTTCTATGGCTATGATAATAACTAAAATAGACTACTAACCCTTTTTGTCAGATGTAAGATACTGACATCAAGGAAGTAGCGCAGTTGTATCTTAATTAAGTGTGGTAACCAGTCTAATTTAGTGTCCTTTCATCAGTTGTTTATCATCATTTTTGTGGCTCATAGTATTATGCTAATTGCCAACTGTAATAATGCTCCTAAACTACACAACTGTATAATGTTTCCTGTGAAAAGAGTTGAGCATTTCTCACAGCTCATTTCAAAAATTCCACAGCAAAACATACGCAGCCCAGAGCATGGGTCACAACATCTAAAATAATGTGAATTTGTCTGTGTCCAGGTACACTTAGCACTTCTTTTGGGTTCTGCACTTTGACAGCTTCAGTGATGAGAAAGGTCTAGACGAGGGAGTTGTTAAAGATAAGACACCCCCAGTGTCAAAATGGGGGTAAAGCCTGAGCTCCCCTGCCATTCTTTTACCACATGATTTTTTTAAGGCTATCTGGAAACTGGAAAAGCTTTTGGCATCACATTTTTCACCCCTGTGCATTAAAGTCCCTTGACAAATAGGACATCATGTAAAGGAAACGAGAATGATGTTTCCCTAATACAGTATGCGAATTTGAAATCATCTTTATCTCATTGCAAAGTGTACAACATGCTTGACACCTCAAGAGGGTGTGCTTATAATGAGGGTAGGGATAAAGATATCAAGAACCGTGTTAATTAGGGGATTACAGAGCAGTTCTTGCAACAAAAAGCAGGAATATGCAGAAACCATATATAGGACTGTATTAAAGAGAGCCTTATTATTACAGATGCAGTCAGACGCATTGCTTGTGGTGAAAAACAGTATTTATTTTGCTAGAGCAGATCACCAGGATTGCAGGAATAAATGGAATTGTGTTGTTATATGTAAACTGAAATCTCCTTCTCTAAGTGCAAGGGTAGAACACTTATACATGAATTCATAAACCCCAGACCAAATGGATTGGTTAGAGATCAGCAGCCACATGAATTTCTCAGTAAATGTCTCTCACCCCATTGCCACTTTTTTCAGTACTCCATATGCTAGATTGCAAACTACAGATTTAGCCCTTTTGCCCAAAGGCATCCGAACCTGTGAAAAGCCTAGCTGAAGCACTGTCTATTGTTCATTGACAACTTGTCAATTTACTTCCAGGCAAAATAACTCATAAACATGATAAGTAAGGCAGATAAAACAAGAATTCTTTCACACTTTGCAACTTTACTGCAAAAATGCCTTATTTTTCATAAATGTGTGAAATCTCCCCTCAGAATTGTGACTGTGCATTGAACTTTAAAACTGTGTGGAAACCGCGCATGCATCTCACGATTCCTGTCTATAATAAGATTAATGTTAAATATTAAAGATGCATTAATAGTGATAAAATATAAGATATTCAAAGGTTCAATAACATTCTCGTATCACTAGCTGTTTTTCCTGAGTTAATAAAAGTTCATTTTAGGAAAAATCTCCAAAAGGCAAATGTTTGAATACCAGTCTCTAAGCTGACATTCGTACATTCCTTTAATGGTTATTATATAAATCTTTCAATTTCTGGAACCATATCAAACTCCTTTACTTCATAGAGAGTGGCAAAGAGCATTAAATAGAAATCAATGACTTGCCAATTTAAAATATGTTCATACAGTTTGCTTTCCCTGTGTTCAATAATGATGATGGCACTTTTCACAAAGAATACTTAAATGATTTATTTTTTATGCATTGCCATACAGACAATTTCGCAAGCATACACTCAGCATTTAGCTGACTGCACATTCGTGCACACAGATTAGTTACTTGCAAGGAGAATTTTAGAACAAGTTGCCAAAAAACAGCAACAGAAATTATGTTATTGCACGTCATTAGGCTGAGACCATGTTTATAATGCTAAAAACATTACTTTCTTCCCCCCACAAAGACTGCTGATGGTCCCCTTTTCTCCCTTTGTTCTGCTCCTCTGTTTCCCAAGAAGCTCTATGCTTGTAAGCCCTGGGGAGCAGAGATTGTCTTCTTCACCTGTGGGCGCAGAACCTGTAGCACACTGTGCCTCTGACCTACCTCCCGTGGGTGCTGCCAAAACTCCTGCAACAAGTGCTGTAAAGCTGCGTGATTAAATACAGGAAAATGCGTTGCCGACTGCGTAGAGGGCTGCTGGTTGCTGTTGGTCTGGGGAAAAAGTGTTCTCGTGGCTGAGGGCATGTCTGGCTCAGGTAATCCAAAGGCTGTGGTGCTCCTAGCTAATTAGCTGGGCTGCAAAATGGAGCAGCTGGGAGGTGGTTGCTTTCTGCGTCGTTTTACAGATGCCACTGCATCAAACAGTCTTCGAAAAAGGGGTCAGAAAGCATTTTCTACTGATTTTCTGCTTTTGAGTGACCAAAGACCAAGGAAAAACACACAGTATAGTTATTATTACTATTTATTTATTTATTTATTTATTTATTTATTTTGTTGTTTTCCATTTCTACTATTTCACCTGTGACGATGAAATATCTCAAGCATTAAACTTTTATTTCAAGTAAGGAATTGGAGTTACCAAACATTAAAAATGCAAACAAATATCAGTGAAACATTTTCTCTTAACCCAGTCATAAAAAAGATTCCAACTTTAAAAACAGTATTTGCATTATGCATATCTTATTAATATTAGATGATTCTTTGCCACTTATAATTAGAAGAAAAAAAGGAAAACAGAATTATGAATACATCATCATCTATTGATTCATTACTGAAATTCACTTTCTGTTTACACATGCTTTCAGGTTTTTATTACACATTAATTTTAACCAATTACAACTATAATTATAATTTACACAGCATAGTTAATCCTTTGTTTTCAGTTTTATCTTTGGGTAGTATAAATCATTTGCCATTGTTTTTCAAAGTACTTCATTTCACTACTGTAGGAATAATGGAAGAGCGATTTTTGGAAGCTGTGCTTCTAATAACTCTGATATATAGTATGTATAAAATTGTGGAGTGATTTAAAGTTTAATGTTCTTTAATGTACAAACACCCACACATATTACGTTCCTGCATATATGCATTCACAAACACACCTGAATTATATAGTCATAATACTCATCACTTCCATATAAAAACGCACACAAGGTACTTTAAAATATCTATATATATATATTGTTAAGAAGCAGGAATTGCTACACATCACATACCAGACACAATTCCACAGCACTATGAAAAATGAAAAACCCTCTAAGAATGAGTATCCCTGCTTGTTGCTGCTAGCAGAAGTACCAAACACCTTAGCACATTCAGGACTATCTTACTGAACAATCTTTTCTTCACATAGCCTTTTACCAGGCTATTTTTCCCCACTTCTAGTAATAATTATTTAAAAGATGTGAGCACTTAGGGCTGGAGTATGCTTTAGCATATTTTACTTATTCAATGGCAAACAAAGTACTAAATGTGATTTTTAATTAGTCTGGGTCAGAGTTAAAACATTAGTTCATAAAAAAAAAACATTGAACTTCATACTGGTGACACTTACTGATCACTGGTCATCCCTCTAATACTGACTTAAACATAGTAAGATAAATATTGTTAATTCATAAATTTCACTGACAGTACTTGAGATATAATTCTGCATGGAGCTGAGCTTGCCACTCATTGAAAACAATTTCACCAACAGGAACATCTTTATTAAACTATTTACATGTGATCATGAATAAAATTATTTTATTAATAAAAGATTTTATTCTTTTACTTTATTATTATTTTTTTACCATCCCTCTCCACAAGTGATTAAAATGCATTGCCATGGAGGAATTGTGAATGAAAGAGTACAATATGTCTGTGAAAAATAGGAGGCAGATAGACTTATTTCAGAAGCAAGGAAAAAATCAGTAACTAACTGCTAAAAGAATCACTGATTTGCAAGCCATTAAAGGGATTCTGATGTTGAGATATTTTCTGAATGCTTTAATACAATCTTAAATGACAGCATGTTCTTTGAATAACTGGAAACTGCAAAATAAATGGGGAAGTTAACACTGCTCTTTTGTATAAGATAAAGAGTAATATAGCTTTTAATTAAAAGTAGTTGATTTGACATTTATACTCCACTAGTTCAGAAAACAAATGCATTTACTGTGAATTAAAAGATGTAATATTGATGACGTTATTTCTTTTTCCTTTTTAGTTCTGCCTTTCAATGTCATTCCATAATGTTATGTTATTTGAAAACTGTTTCACTTTTTCCTGAAATATACTTAATGTGATGGAACATGCGTTTTATTTCATTTATAATTTTTGATCAGTTCAGCAATAGGAAATTAGACTATGTACCAATATATTCCTATGATAGGAATGGCTGTTGGATAAATTCTATTAAAAGGGGAAGAAATGGATGGGACCAAGGTCTTTTTATTTTCTTCCTGGTCTGAATTCACTATGAGAGCTATGAGACCTTTCAACACATCTTTCCAGCACCAAGAAGCACTAGTGATTCCTTATACTAAAGATGTTATAAAAATTGGCCAAAGCTGCTGCTTTATGAATAAGAAAGACAGAAGATAGCACTGGAAGACTTAGCGATGAACTTCAGCACTGGTGTGAGAGGCCTGAGGTCTTCTGAAGCTGTGCACATCAGTGCCACCTGTGAGATCCTCTTGGATTCGCCACACAATTCTGCAGCTTTCAGCCACCTCTGAAATGGGAGTAAAGGCAGAAGAAAACGTCTGGAATAATTACACTGAATTATGGTCTTGCACATTGGCCTTTAGCATTTTTTTTCCTTTAGTAAATTATTAGACTGCCTTATTATGATTTCCAGTGTGAATTATGATAGTTGACAGGTTAAGCTGCATAGGCTTGATGTTCTGTAGTATACCTCAATACAATAGGAACTATGTTTCATAAGATTTTATTTTTTATTTTATATTTTTATTTTTCATAGTTTCAGGTAATTTTAAGAGGCAGCAACTTTCTTTTTGCTCAGGACAGGGATAACATTGTCTGGAACCTGAACCTCAGAACAAATACTTCAAGCACACTCATTCTTTTTATTTAGGTATCATGTTGCTTCTTTGTCTTCCATTTTCTTTGTGTTCAGGCACCTCAGCAACTGTATTTAATTACTTTCACAGCCATTTGAAACAAAAATAACTGAGGAGCACAGAGAGCAGAGACTTAAAATTTTGTTAAAATATTATTTTCTAAAAATTCATATCTATATGATGTATACCTTTGATTCCTGCAAACAAGAAGTCTAAAATCAATAGTTGCAATGAGAGTCATGTTAAAAGATTATTGCTGGAAAATTTCTGCTGGCCAAATCCTAAAATTCTTACTGAGACTTCATCTGGGAAATATTGTGGCATGCTTTTTGCAGAAATGCTCTCCACATAACTCAGTGGAGAGCAAGGAGAAAAGGCAAGACACATCCCTTCCATAAAAGTGATTAAGTAAACTGTGAAGAGAAAGGGAAGACATGGAGTAAACGAGCCCGTTTTACCCCTGTGTTTGACTTCAAAAACATCAGATTTTGGATCAATTTCTACCCCTACCTGCCCTATGAGTCTACCCCCACTGTCTTATGATTCCTAACAGGGTAGCTTAATTGGAGAGCAGTTAAATATGTTCTAAAAACCCCAATATATTAGCCACTTGTTAAACTTTAGTTCAGAATGGGCGTTCTCAGAAATTCAACATGGTCAGCGCTGCCTGCTAACAGGACACATGTTTGTTTGAGTCTCACAAGTCCTTCCGCACACACCCAGAACACAGGTAAACATTACATCTAGGCTATTATTTTCTTTCTTAAAATGTGCTTTATGGATGCATAGCCACCACTTGAGTAAGGAGAGAAATTTATGAACCAGGTCTATTTGGATTTAGTTTGTTATACAATTTAACTAGTCACCCAAAAACAGTACAGCCAGAGAAAAACTGCTGGAACACACCAGCTGTTTTTCACTCCACCTTTCTGTGCAAACTATTCCAACTGAACTGCATTATAAAACATTTAATTTGTAGAGACGCACATTGGTTTTCAACATGAAATAGAGATCAGTGAGAAAAAGGAACTGGTGCTTGAAATCACAGGAGGTCCTTTATGCAATTGTCAGGTTAACAAATTCAAAGCTGTAAACACTGGCCAGGTAGTAAAGGGTCCTGTGAGCCTCCCCCTTTGCCCCACTGCTCCCCAGCTAATGTTAGCCTCAGCTGGCTCAGGTCAGAGTGTTTCCCGTTGTGCAGAGAAATAGTAGCAAAGGATCTGCTTTGCAGGCTCTCCCAAGTACCAGGAGCTCCTCTCGTCTTATCTCCAGCTGGTGTAAATCTTTTCGACCCTTTGAAACCAATGAAGTTATGACACTTTACGGCAGCTTACAACATACCCCTCTGTTTCTGATGCTATTGAGATCACGCAGTGAAGGAGCTTGAGATAACAGTGAAATGACTCTAAGCACAATTCCACATATTTGGTTCTCATTTTGTGCTTCTCTCCCATGCATCCCTGTGAGAATCAATGTAAATAAAGCAGTTTTGATATAATTCCATGCATTATAGGTGGACTTTAACACCAACCCCTCAACCCACATACTCTATCTCACATGTGTGGTAGAACTAGGAGACTGAAAAAAGCCCTCAGCATCTGGAGATTTGGGAATTTGGCTTTAGATCCTCTGCAGTAAGGGAAATAAGTAAAAATATTGCTTTATTTAACAAATCATCAGTTTATCATTGCTCCAGATAAAACGTGAAGGAATCAGCATAACACTGCTCCTACCTAATACCTCAAGGTTGCTTTGCAGCTTGGTATTTGAATTGGTGATCAAGTCTCCCTCATAATACTGTCTATGCCTTTACTAGATTATATTTTTGTGTTAAATTCAAAAATATAAATTATCCTCATTTCTCTCTCTCTCTCTCTCTCTTTCTCTCTCTCTCTTAATATGGAACACATCAGGTTAAAAGGGCTTAGTTGTGCTGATTAACTGTCCAAATGTTTAGGCAACACAGAAATAGCTAGACGCATTCTGTCTGTGAAAGACCTTGGAGAAGTCCCACTTGCTTTATTCCCCACCCCCAAGTGGGATATCAGTGAACTATTACATGGTCCTTGCATATCAATGAAGAGGGGCTTAGACAAACACAACACTAATGGATAATTGTGGGTCACCTTGTCAAAATATGTTAAACGCCCCCTAAGTATTTTTCTTTTTTGATTAAAAAAAATGACAGTAAACTGACCTTGCTGATATCATACAGCCTTTCAGAAAGTACATACTACCCATTCTGCAACCCGCTCATTGATTCATGGGTCAAAAATCCATTCCAACTAAATTATAAAAGACACATCCTGTTGTGTTGATACAACCCACGGTAACTGTCTGACAAAGTGTAAAACAATAGTACTCCTTAGTGCATGCAGCGCACATTTACTGACACTCATTCAGAAAACACACGTCGAGGCCTCTGAGTGATTCGTGCGCCAAGCCTGTGCGTCCCTGGGTGCAGCGGATGCTAATGCATGGCAAAGTCAGGGAAAGTTCATCTTGCGACCATGGCTCTTGGACCTGGGCCAGGAACATGCCATTTGCAGAGATGGCATTAACTGCAAGAGGGCCGTTGTGGGATTTGGATGCCTGCCCCTGTATTTATCTACTCGCAATGTCATTAACACCCACATTGATCCTCAACTGCTGCCGGTGCTGAGGCTGCGCACAGGATTGCTTGTTTTCTGGTGTAACAAATCATGAACAAGGGAAAATCGTTCTGATAAAGATAACAACACTGTGGCTTAGCATTGTTATAAATGAGCCATAGGAGCCCTCCATACCTGCTAGTAATGCACTGTAATGGTTTTGCTTAGCTATTATTTAGAAGCATTACCTTTGCTTTGGCTGGTAAAATTAGTATTAGGAGGACTGTAGAATGATTTGCACTGGGAATGTCACAATGCATCTGTCATTATCTTTCTGGTCTTGGTATAACACCTAAGACAATACTGTAGGTTAAAACTGGCAACAAGGACAAAACATAATTAATTAGTTAAGTTTGGCCATCATCATGAGGCTTGTTTTGAAAGGGTAAGCAAACCGCACTAAATGGCACCATATTTATTTTACTTACTTAAGTATCATACAACTTGAGTCTTCTGTATAATGCCACTAATTGTGTGTACAGATAGATGCATAAATAAATACATAGGTAGATAGCTGTGTATATACATACATGTGTATGTATAAAAATATATATGCTGTATATGTGCTTTAATATTCATACACAAGCATGGATGCAATATTTACAAACAAATGATTATTCTATAGTTATAATTACATTAAACACACCAAAAAAATCTCGCCAGACTTACCTGTTTTGTGGCTGCACCACACCAAGTCAGAACATCTAAAGCAGTACCTGGTAAAACAATTGCTGCAGCTGCTATATAGACTTTCTAGTTTATATTGTGACAGAAGAGCAGAGTAAAATGACTTGAGGAGGACCACACAGTGAATCAGTAGGAGGGAAGCAAAACCGTGTTGAGCATGCTCCCAGACCAGTGCTCCACCTCACACTTTTTCTTTCAAGAAAGGAACAGTTGGTGAGTGTTGGGTGGCTTATGAGCGGCAGTGGGTGTTCGCCCTCACTTTCCTGCACCAGCTTCAAACACTGGGAAATGCTTGCCTATGAAAGCTTTATGAGTAATAGTTAAACAGTCAATTGAGGCTTCAAAGAACCTGAGCCATGGGTAATAGTAGGCACTAAAAAACTTAAATATTAGTACATGGAACATTATCCCTTCAAAATTCTTTCTGTGTAAGGAACAGATGGAGTCCATGAGATGATTGTTTACACCTTTGACAAAAATTCCTCAAAGCAGTTAAAATCCTGCCTCAAGGATTGGCCATGGGTCTCCTCAGAGGTGACACAGCTCCCCAGTCCCAAGCAGTCCTCAGAGACAAGCCCTGCTATCCATCACCAGTACGGAGATCCTGGGTAGGAAGCAAGGGAAGGCAGCAGTGTGAAGGCCCTTTACATGGGCCTGAAGGTCAGCAGTTCCAAAACATGCAGCTTCCAAGCATTGAAGAAAATACTCCCACAAACTGGCTCAGTTTCACTCCGTCTGATATTTTCCTACCTTGTTTAGTCTTCTTGAAATATTCTTGCTAGGACAAGAGATAGCTTTGACCTGGGTAATGATTTCTGTTTAGTTTTTATCCAAGTGAAACAATGTTTTGATGACATTTTGTACTTTATACTTATTGCTAAGGCTTACTGTCTGTGAACGCTTCTCAAAATAAAGGAAAACAAGGGGGGGAGAGGGTGTTACACCATATCTCTGAGTAACATTTCATCGCAAATTGCCAGCTACAAGCACTGATCTCTCTAGAGTCTTCATGAGCTCAGCAAATGCATTTAACTTCCTCTAAGGATCTGCTCATGGAATGATTTTAAGTAACAAGATCTCAGGCAATTCAAAGTGATCAGGCACTGACTCTGCTGAAAGATGAAAATTTGTAAAAAAAAAAATGCAAAAAAAAAAAAAAAGGACAAGCTTTAATGTTGTCCTCCCAGTGGTATCTAGAAGATCCTGTTTAAGTACACTGAAATCCATGCTCATCTTCTGCTTACGTAAGTGAAGTGTTTGACACTTTGAGATTAAATGCTTCCTTCCTTGCAGCTGAAATGGAAGTTCTCTTATCCTTCAGTTATCATGATGTCTATGCCAGCAGTAGCAATGCTCACAGTGGTCACTGCTCCCATGTTTCATACCAAAGAAAACAAAATTTTGGTTGGATATTTTCAAATTGACCTTTATCTGGAGGATAAAGTTCATGGATATTTAACTAGTGAAAAGAATAGGATTTGAGCCTCTTCTGCCTATTTTATATATGCCAAGGAGAGCAAAAAGTGTCCTTTCAAACATCCTGGTTTCATACACTGTCATTAAATCAGTTTTTGGATCTCTCTGCTTTGTCAGTGCCATACTGATCTTCCATTTGCAGTTTTTCTGACTTGCTTGTGGACTGTCAAGCTGGTCTATTCTCTTCTGTCTGGCTCATAGCAGGAGAGTGTAAAATCCAACACCAATCTGCAAAATGCTCATATAGAGAGGTTTTCCCTTAACCCCACAGTATTCAAGGTCCCCGAGGGTACACAACCTTAAGAAAGCATCACAAAAAGGGGTGCAAAAATACTGTCTAAAATATTAAGTGTGAACTGTAACTATATCTTACAATGTGTAGTCCTATGTTACTCATAGGACTATTATATATGAAAAATGTTTGTAATTGTTGCAAGGGAGATCTATTCCTTTTTTTTTTTTTTTTTTTTTTTTTTTTTTTAACTGAAAGAAGACAAGGTGATTGTCTGTCTTACTCAATATGCATCAATAAAGAAATGTTGAATCCTTTATTCCTTTATGAAATGAGAGAAAACCACATCAACTGAGTAAGGCTTCAAATAAATGTCTTTGATAGGTTATTCACAAATGTTCAGGCTCTAGTTAGCCTAGTATTCTGGCTGTTTCTTGCCTACAGCACTGAATGCACAGCTAGAGGGGTTCACAAACAATTTAAAGACATACTAACCTATTCACACACAGAAGGACATGAAAAAGCCCCTTTGTGTTCAGGACGACTGGTTCCCTACCATTGAAAAAGGGCTTTGTTGAGCATGTGACAAATGATAGACTCTGGATAGCTGATTATGTGAAGTCTCACTCCACTCAAATAGACATAGTACTGGAAAGGCAGTGAAATACAGCTGCTTACTGTGTCATATTTGCATAGCATCATGTTGCAAACATCTTGTGTGATCTCCACTGTAAGCTCTCACTGCTCTGATGAGCAGAAGCTTTCATCTGTGGGGTCTGTCTTTCTCACAGGCTTGGAAGATGTCAGAGATAGCTAAAAAATCACACGGTGGGATCTCATCTTTTACCATGAAGGTCTACATTACAGCTGAATGGCGTACAATTGCATTCAGAGAAGAAGAATCATGCATACATTTAGACAACATGCCATATTAAAAATGTTAGTTGTTGTCATTTCACAGGCATCAGTCTTCTGGTCCAAAGAAATGTGTCAAGTTTTTCAAGGCTTGCACCAGTACACAATCTCTGTGCTTGCCTTTCATTGTGGTATTAATCAGAAAGGGAACAAGTGGACTGTAGTAGACTAGGAAGAGAATCTTAAAAAAAATCCTTAATAGGAAAAGTGCCCTGAAGGTTTATTATTATTATTCTTATTATTATTATTATGAGGAGGAGGAGGAGGAGGAGGAGGAGGAGGAGGAGAAAAAGGAGAAAGAGGAGGAGAAGAAGAAGAAGTATTTGTTATTCATCTCTTTCAAATTTTCAGTTATATACAGCCTTTGTTTAATGTGTCTGGAAAAGCAGTCAGTCACAAGTGTGCCTCAAACAAAACTCTAGAAGACCTCACAGTTCACCTTGAATCTCCAATGGATTTCAATGTGATAAATGGAACTTCAGTCACACTTGGTAGCCACTCTTCAATGCATGGTCTTCCTTGGTTTCAGCCTGATACCAGTCAGCCTGTCAGCTGTGAGAAGCCATTTCAGTGCTGTTCCTGCTGCAGCTCTACTGATAGGATTCGCCTGTTTTTCCTTTTGATATTTAGAAAATAACATCCATAAGAACTTGCTTTTTACTCTACCATTTACTCTACCATTTACTCTCCCCTTGTATGTATTCATACCTCTGATATGAATGCATAGTAACAAAGAAAATCCTGTAGGAGCTCATACTATTTCAAACTCTTCTAATCTACTGGTGACTTTGGATGACTCTATAGATATTATATAGTCTGTTCATATTCCTTAAGTCTGAAAAGTGTACCAAGAAATTTCATTATAATATCATTTCTTGGGATATTTCTGTTATTTTCCAGGTTTGATTGTCACATGCATGGAGATTCCCTGTCTTCTCTATTGTTACTTCTGCCTGGTTGTTACATCAGAGACCATAATATTCAAATGTAGGGAAAACCTAGCAAAAGTGCATGTAACTTTTTAGAATCTCAGAAAATTTGTAGGATAGCTTTCCATCAGAAACTATTTGTGATACTCATACACATGAGCTCTTAGGAAAAAAATGGCAGATCACTTTAAATTCATCAACTGACATTGCATATCAACAAATATCAACAGGTCATTATGTGGCACGGAAATTGCTAGTATCCTTATGGACAAGAAGGGATATAAATAGGTCTAAATTTCTTAGAATCAGGACAAACCAGTAATGGAGGACATGCATCAGCAGTATTAGAGGGCAAAATACAATTTACAGGATATACATTTACAATTGTATCTCCAAAGTATATCATATGGCTCTTGAATCATGGATAGACCATAATAGATCTCTGAAGAATGTCACATATCACAGATTAAGCACAGAGTATACTTCACCAGTATGCACAGGGACTTGGTCACAAAACTTGTTTTAGCACTGTTTTTCTAGGCATGCTGTGCAGAAAATTTCTGATTTTGCTTAAAAGAATGAAAAGGGATATAAGCAGAAGTGATAGCAGCACTAGGGAAAAAAAATGTCAGGTGAGATAAATACAAAAAGGTTAAGATTCTTCAGCCACGGGGAAGTTACTGAAAAGGTTAATATTTAGCAACAGTTACCCCATGGGCTGTGTGATAACACTTATTTCCTATTCTAAAAAGCTATAAAGTTCACAAAAGTACCATTAATTTTAATGTGGCCTATTCACATGCATCAAGGAATGTTAAGCAGGAACTGAAAACATGCTTGTTTGGCAATGTTTTCAATTATTAATGTACTTAACTAGGTGCTGTGATAGTTTTTGTGTTAATATTTTATCAATGGTGTTATAATTTTATATGGACCCAAGGTTTGCAAACAGTTATGAGGTGCATTTTTACCTCATATTTAGGCCAGTGTCTGCTACACTGAGTTGAAATCGTACCTTGGTATGGATATAACTCCACAGATTTCAGTGGAATGACTCTTGAGCTGTAGGTAGCAGAATCAAATTCAAAATATATATTAAAAAAGCTGTCCAGCTGTTGTGTCTCTGTGTGTTTAATTTTCACTTTAATTTCTGTTTTCATGTAAAACAAATATTTTGTTTGACAGGAATCTTTTAATTCATGGTATATAACCTTTTTTGAAAAATATGCTGTTCATTAGATACTCCACAAAATGCATATAATTTTTAAATGTTTTAAAGTTATAAAGAAAAAGAAACAAGAATAAGCACACAGCTCAAAAGAAACCATGTCTTGATTTTCTGTGGCTCAGTCCCATAGCCCAATTGCATGTGATCACTATTTTCTGAGACACTGTTCTCAGCTGTGAGTGATAATGTCTGGTAACTCACTGAGGTGAAACATTGCCTTATTCAGAAAAATAATTTGGGCCACTGCTGTAGAAAATGAATGCTACATTCTTTACACGGAAAAAGAGCATGGGATATGATTTCCTATATAAGGAATGCTCTTCTGCAATACATCAAATCTCTTTTCTCCTGTGTGTGCAAATGCACTCTCCTTTGTTACATTATAAGAGGGTGCATAACTCCAAAAGAAATGGAGTTAGATGAAAAAGAGCCATTCCAAACTCTACTGATTAAAATAAATGTGCTCGTAAAAGAGACAGGAGAGTAAATTACTGCATCCCCAGAACAGCAGTAACTTATACACCAACAAGTTATTTTCAAGTTTGCCAGAGGAAATAATCTGCTATCAACAAGGGGTAATTGCCTGAGCAAACTAGTCTTTACATCTCACACATGCTGTCACCTTGTGTAAGAAAGAAATACACCACATATCAATTCAGGAAAAAAAAAAAAAAAAAAAAAAAAAAAAGAAACATTCCTTTAAAGGCTGCTTCTCTCAACCGTTTGAAAAAGAGAACATATACACAGCTTGGAACATATCTAATCTCTACTCTTTTCTTATCACTGAAGAGTATCCGAACACACCAAAAAATTCATAACCTAAGCAGCCTAGGGCAAAATTAGAAAGGATCCATTTTAGATTGTTACAGAAATTTTAATCTGAGATTTACTGTCACAGGTGAAAGCAGGTTAGTGACAAAACCCTTCAGGAATAAATGAAGGAGTTATTAATTAAAAAAAAAAAAAAAAAAAAAAAAGAAAGATTTTTAAACCAATATTGGCTGCTTAAAGAGCCAGATTCATTTGGTGAATGTTCACAAACACGCAATTCCTTTTGTGTGTCCGTTGCACAAATATTAATTTCATTAAAATTCTCCTGACTCTGGGATTCACAGAAAAAGGATTTTTCAGCATTTGCACAGATTAATTTTGGTCAAAAAAGGTGCAAGATTTGCCTGTACATAGGTAGTTAAAGAGCAATGTACCATGCAAAGCATACTGCAAGATGAATTCAACAAATATAAGTAAAACAAACAGAAGAAGATTTTCTTATTCATGAGAATATCAATCTTTTCTTTAAGATCCTATACTAAAAATACAACAACTATTCAAAACAATCAAAAAAATGGTTACCAATCTATTCATCTGTGAAAAGACAGAGGAGCTAGTTTTCATAGTTAGAGGATTTTTTTTTATTTATATTTTAAACATGGAAGAATCTGATTCTGGCAAGACATCATGCCCCACTGTTTCTCTTGGAGTTATTTAACCTTAGCTTAAATATTGAACAATATTTTATTAACCAGAAAAACACATTTCCTTCTCTTCCTCCTCATCAGAGGAAACTATCACTGACTTAATTTCTTCTGCTCTGTCTCTTTGACTCTTATTTAATTAAATTAGCTCTTTTATGCTACCTTTAGCATTACCAGTATGAGACCATGTATCTAAAAACTAGTAGGAAATAATATATTTTTTTTTAAAAAAAGCTTAAGTGTTCTGGGATGGTCTTGTTTTGGAACCTGGTAGGACTGCTGGATCAAGACAATAAGCAATTCAAAAATAAAGTCAGAACTTGAATTTCCCTACATTAAATAGTAAGGGGCATATGGGAGGATTTCTGTCTTCCATCCAAACCTTATGATGCTTTTCCAACAAAGAAAAGTGGAAAGGTCTTCAAAGATTTTTGGCAGCATTCTGGCAAAAGATATAACCTACTGTCAAACATAGTGTGGAAGAAAAAACAGCTCAGTTGACAGAAACAATATGCTTCAATTTTTCTGTTGGTCATGATTTAGTATTCCAATGATACTTTGAATTCCAAATTAATTGCTGTGGTTATTAAAGAAAAAAGAATCCTCCTTTAACTGTGGTAAAAGTCATGACTGAAATCTGTCATTGTATTTAAAAATCAATTCTTTTGTGTCTATATCTGCTTGCACTTACTGAACTGTGATTGGCAATGTGAATTGTGCCCATGAAGTTTGGTCTGAAGTTTACTTCTGCTAAACCAAACCCTGCCTCATTCCCTGAAAAAAATTGGAAGAACCCTGCTGCATTTTTTCTGCAGCTCACTGTTAATACTATGGTTACAGAAGAGCTAATACTACACACTGCATGGGTTTATTTCTAAAGCGTTGATATCAATTGGGCAAGATCAGATGATGCAGTTACAATTCCCCCTTCAGCTACAAATTAAATAAAAATAACAAGATTTAAATAAAAGCAAATGTAGTCTAATGCAGAGTATGCAGACTGTCATTTTTCACTCAAAAAAATCAGGCTTGCTCTGTTTTTGATGCCAATTCATGTGGGTTTGGTATATTTTACCAATGATAATTCTTACTGCAGGAAATACACAACCTATAATGGATTGCTGCACACAAGAAAGAAATACATCACCAACACCTGTCCCTAGTATAGTCATAAAATGTTATAGATTTCAGAGATAAAAACATCATAATAAAATATGTTCCGTATGCAAATAATAAGACTACTTTTTGAATAGAAACAAATATGGAAACTGTTTTCTAAAGTGGAAAACTGGAGGATTAAAATTGAATCGTTGTTGCTGTCCCCCAGATGAAAGTAAACAAAGGATTACAAATATCATTCAGCTTTTATTAGTGTATGGCGGTCACAAGAAATGGAACTATTCACCCTGGAAATGAAGCTGGTGATATTTCTGAGGAGTGAAAGTCCCACTTCATTGTACAACAATATTGATACTGAAGCCTGTCTGAGTTACTACTGTTCTCAGTTTGGTTTGAAGAGAGAAATGAATTGATAGACTTCCTTGCTGTTGAGGTGGTGAGGTCTTCCTATCTTCACCTGTCCTTAGTAAATTCATCCCTGACCATCACAGATTATTTCACATGACTTTTTACAACCCGCACCTCATCTAACCCAAGCAAAATATTTCTCTGTGTCTGTGTACTTCCCACAGATCATTAAATAACACAAAGACATATGCTCTCGTTACCTCAGGTTGTTTAAAAATCAGTCTTAATTACTGCAGAACGATGAATAAGTTGCAATTGCCTCATCTAGCAATAGCTTGTGTTCAGAAACCTATGCCCAATAATGGATTGGTTTCCAGTCTTGTCAGCAGCTTTCAGAATATAAAGGAAGAACTCCCACTGAAGTGGGTGTTGGAAACTCACAAAAATGTGAGAGCACAGACATATTTGCTGTGCCATATCCTCTGAGAGGGAGAAAGACTTGCAAAAACTGAAGGGATACAATGAATTACAGTACCTTACACTTTAAGGAGTTTTTTCCCACATTTGTTTACACTTTACATAATTGTTTCTAGAAACATGCATGAGATTTACCTAAATAATATTCTAACAATTATGTCTCCTTATGAAAGAGCTGTATTTCAGAACATCTGAATATGTGTTAAAGACACCATAGGAGCCTTTTTAACAAGCAGGGAAGCCAGAACAAGGGATACAGATCAACCCAAACAGATGCTAGTGGGAGCCACATACCGCTTTCTTGTTTGATGCTTGTCTCCAAACTACGGTTCAAAATATGACAGCAAGTGTTTATATATATATATATATATGCATGCATATATATATATTTGTTGGGACTCTATCTTGTATTTCTCTGCATCAGATCTTTAAGACACGGTCTCTTGGTTCACAGCTGAACCTCTCTGCTCTGCATGCCTGGCTGACAGTACTCTTTCGTTTGCCTGCAGCTCTGTTGGACTTTCTCTCTCAACAGCAGGAATCCCTGAGGACAGGAGCTCTGAAGGAGGTGTCTAGTTCAGGGTCCAGACCAGCAGCATCACACACAAAGAGGTGGGAGGTATGTGCCCTTGGGGCTAGTGTGAACTGAGACTAAGAGGAGCTATTGTGTTCCCCCTCCATCTTCAGAAGGGACCTCCATACCTCGGGCTTTGCTGCCTACAAGTCTTGGGTTATTTGTTTATCCTCTGCTTACCAGCACCAAGACCCACTGCAGTGTGTGCTGCTCTATGGCACTTAGAGAGGCACAATTATGTCATTCTGTACTTCTGCCCCTCTCATGTCTTTTATCGTTAGAAAAGCTGGGAACATGGCACAAAAGATAAATGAGGATGGTGCTTGATGACGTCAGTTAATCAGTCAGCTATTTTTGAGTACAGACTGACTAGTCACTAAATTGCAGGATAAAAAGTCCTCTCTCACAGAAATGTACCAATCTGACTGACATAATCCTGCTGTTGAATGCCATAGCATTTGAAAGCATTTGAGAACTATATAACTAATGTAATAGTTTCATCCTTACCAAGATTTTACTTAAAAAATTACAGGAAGCATCATGAAGGTCCTCAAGAGAGACTGAAGTAAACATCTGGTTATAATTCTGAAAATGTGCTCCAAAACATGCATTTCAAAATTTTAGGCCAGTGCACAATACTCCAATTTTGCACCTGGTTTAAGCAATATTAGAGGGATGTAAATTAAAAAACTGTACAACTTTACAGCTGCTATAATTATTTATCTAAGTTCTAGCCCACCTGAAAAGATTTTATCCCCAAGCTTGCTCTAGTCAAAATAATGTCAGACCATATAAAAATGGATATAACCCTACGACTTCTACAAGCCCCTATTTATAAAGTAAATCATAAATACATACTGCAAAAATATTACCAGTGGGAGGGGAAAAATCAATAAAAAATAAAAAAGAAAAGTGCATATTATAAAAAAGACTTCCATGAGTTGAAATACCTTCTGTTAAATGTACATATAACATACATCACATATAAAAGCTATTAATCCAATTTAACAACATTCAATGCATTTATGCTAAGAAACTGCTAAAAAGCACTAAATGGAATTTACTGAGATGAATAAAAAGCACAATTACCAACTAGACTTTGGAGATTCCAGTTAGTAAATGAGGCTGTGAAATTGCTTTGTGTTAAAAGAGTATTAGTGGCTATGCTAGCACTTGACTAATATTTTATTGCACAGCCTGTTACTAAATTAGACTCTTTCCATGCCTTTCTGTAAAGTCACTTAGTTATACTTAGAATACGTTTCTTTTTACAATGTTTTTAAGAGGTTGCTGTATTTTGGAAGTTCCTGATCCTGATGACTTTGCTCGAAGTTGAATTTACCTATGTCACCTGTTCCTTGTGGAGATGTTGGTAGCAAAACAATGCTGAAGCTGAAGTCTTGCTTCCCTTTTGGCAAGTGGTGGAGGCATCAGCTAACCCAAAGAAAATCACATGAGATACATCACATGCAATAACATAACCAAATGTTTTGGTGTATCAGCAATGAGAAGAAGTGGTGTGAATTGAGAATCAAATCTGAGTTTGGGAAACTGTGACGTGTAAATTTTCTTCCCTGATTTTAGCTTCTTTCCAAAGCTGAGACTGCAAAGATGCCGTTTAACAGGTCTTCTGTGACTAGATGTGTGAAGGCAAAGAATCATTTCCTGTTCTGAATACTAATTGTGCTCCATGTTTCAGCTTTGACACGCATTCACCTGGTCTCTTGCAGACTTCAAATTTCATAGGAACAAAAAATATGAAGAAATCAACCTTTATTAGCTGTCCATAAGTGACAATGTGCTGGCATTGCTATTTGGAAAATATCAGAAATTAGGAGTACATGATGGTAGAAACATAAAAAAATATTATTTTTTTAATAATCATAATAATAATCGTAATCATGGATGAATGCAGTATACCTTGCTTCAATGTTTTCCTTCACTCTTCATAACCTTCTAAAATATTGCATACATATATGAGCAAATCTCTTGAAAAAATAGATACCAAAAAAGTGCTAATATGCTCCAAATTGCTCAAGTATTTAAGTCAGACAATGTGAAATTATAAATGCACAATCTCTTCATCTGTGTATTTAAATAATTTACAGGTAAAGTTCTTATAACATTAGAGAGCAATGGATATCCTTAGTAAAAATGATCAATGGGAAAAACCAAATGCCCTCTGAATGAGGTTTATAATGTTTTGTGAAGCTATATTTTGGTACAATTCAAAAGATGCAGCCCTTCTGCTTTCTGGACACAGAAAACCTGTTCCATAACAGGATGGGGTCTCAATACTAGACTTTTTTGTGTTCACATAAAGGCCAGAAAGTCAAATTAGCCATGTTAAAAACTAACTAAAATACAAATTCTCTTCTCAATTAAACCTGACCTGATGCATCAACATTCCACGGAGCATACCTTCTTCCTTGGTAAGGATGATTTGCAGACCACAGTAAGAAGAGAAACAAGCAGAACAGAAAACCCAGCTGTGGGCAACATTAGCCACATGACAGCCTCTAAACAGGACTTGGAAAAAAATAAAATAAATAAATCCACCATAATGTGCTGCATCATTATTGCTAACAGAAGCAAAGCTCTTCTGTAGGAGCAGTAACATTTGTCTCAACTGGGGAAAAACAGCAGGAGGCTCACAGAGTGATCCTCCAGCATGCTAGGGTATGATCCCTGGTGAGCACCCAAATGCAGCTTGAAACAACAGAAGTGTTGCTACTCAGATCATGTGAGGCACCAGTTACAAATGTATTACCAGGTTGTACATGCTCTGAGCTGCTGTTATATGAAGCATGTCATCTGGATAGCCCAGAGGAGAAGAACTAAATTGTGCAGACCTAGTTAGAAATGAATAAATGTGCTAATTCTCAGAGCTGAGAAGGGTGAAATGCAGTAGTGAGCAGTCAGCAAGGAAATGAGCTTTGGCCTTTCCTGGGTCTCTTCTACACCCTAGAATGAATCCAGATTGCCAACAATGGCCAAGCTGGTTACACTGTGGGAGTGCTGAACCCGAAGAGCAGAGAGAGGCCAGATGAATTGCTTGCATTTATCTTTACGAATGGTGATAAATAAAGCCAGCGTTACGAGGGGAGCTGGGGCTCCAGCTTTCCACTATAGAAAGTTCTTGTGTCTATAAAACCTTCATGTCTGGAGCCAGCAGATAGACTCCCGGACGAGAGAAGTGCTCTTTTATACATCGCATGAAATCCCTTTCAGGTTCGTCTGCCATATGAATAGCTGATAATTGCCACTTCCTTTCCCTTGCTCGATTTCCATGGGAAAACACAGGTGGCTGCCAACCCTGCTGCAGGCGAGTGAGACGGGCAGTGGTGGCAGCAGCTGCAGGCAGCACGGCTGTCCCAGCCAGGGCACCTGTATGGACATGTGTCGGCACGGGGACACCACAGCATGCAGGTGAAAGTCAGGCCCTTACAGAACAGGCGATGTGCTGCTGACCACTGAGCACAGAGCTCTGTTGTCCCTTTGTGCCCATGGACTGAAAATTATATTGAGCTATTTGGTCACACTTTTTGAAAAAAGCTCCCCTTTCACGAGTAAGCAGATACAGTGGCCATGCCAGAAGTCCAAATTGTGTTACAAGGGCAGCAAGACACACAGTATTTCATGCCTCACAGCTTTCATTCGCTTAACTGAACACAGTTACATTTGCAAGGCTAACACAAGGGGATTTGTAATTAATATATGTATTTCCACATATGCACATCCAGGCACATATAGATGTAAATGTTTGGATGAGCTTAGGCAACAAACAATGTCTGCTGTGCAAAGCAGTGGAAATGGGTTATTTACTTCACCAGGGCAGTTTATAAGATAGCTTAATATAATGTACAACAATGATTTAATATAATTATTACAGCATGGGTATTGCATGATAAAAAAGGTATATAGAAATTATCTTACACAAAAGCCTAATGGCACAGTTTCTGCTCAAGCAAAATTTCTACTAATGCTTTCAAAACCAGAGTAAGTCATTGACCCAATACTGCTTATCACTAACGCAGCTTCAAGGAACAATTGTGGGGCTCGGCCATTGTGGGGCTCGGCACTCTCCATCCCACCAAGTCCCCTGCTGCTTCCCAGATTACGCCTATTTACAGGTTAGATGGGCAATACTTTATCCACAACCATTCTAGTGACCCACCGGGTAGGATGCTCCATGCCAGTGAAGGCATGTGGAGCTCAATAACTTTTTTTTTTTTATATATAAAAAAAAAAAAAAAAGCAATCCTTTGAGGAACATCAGCAGTGCCTGCTGGATGTGGCATCACTGTGCAGGGATGTTTCCTGTTCTCTTGTCAAGCACGTCAGTGGGAGCCTGGGTTTCCCTCCAGGTTGTGTCAGCCAGCTGCTGGGTAGGACAGAGGCCGTGGTTATGAGATCTGACAAGATAATCAACCCAAGGTGACTCTGCAGTGAAAACATTTGTGAGCTAGAGCTACTACATGTAGCTAGAGCTAGAGCTACTGCATGTGCAGCCTATATCCATGCAGGATGAGATCATGGCAAAAATCTCAATGAAATCAATAAGACAACCTGTGGCATTATATATATATATATATATTTTATATATAATATATATATATATTATAATATAATATATATATGTATATATATGTGTATATATATATACATATATATATATTATATATATATAATATATATATGTATATATATATATGTATATATATACACATATATATGGGCATGAATATCTTTGGGCTTTGGCATGTTTTGTGTTTGAAGATGTTCAGTGTTTGCAGAATCCCATGAATGACAAACAACAGACAAATCAAGGGACCACATCCATCTGCAACTGAAAATGTAACTAAATTCCTTGCAGGCAACAGTATCTTACCTGAATAAGCTTGCTCACGGTGCAAGTTTCATGTACTGTTACGAATAAGGGTTTCTTCCCAAGCTGAGGTTGAGTATACTTGTATGTTACAGTAAAACCTCAAAACCGCGTCCATTATGAAAATGCTGAGAGGCACTCACCCTGGCAGACTAGGCTGTTCAAACTGTAATGCAAAGAATCCACTAAGCATTATGCAGTAATTCTCCTACTGACAGATACAAATCTACAATCTGTGGATTTAGAAATGAATCATTTGAATTTTGCCATTATCTGTGGAAAGGTTTCCTGCATGACTACAATGATTATAAAAGAAGAAAAAATAAAGAGCATTCAAAACTATGAAAAGTAAGACTTGATGGCCATTAACTATTAATGTGAAAAGTTCAGCAGGGGCATGATGTAGCCAACAATTTGTATTTTAACATATTGATAATGAATCCCAGTGTAACCATTCATATCAAAGTCAGTATGCTTTCTTTTGTCCCTATGGAAATTCAAATCAATAATACTGGCATTATCCATATATATTCTATATGCATACATATGCATATATATTTCTGAAATACAAACCACTATTGCATCATTTTACTCTCATTTCAGGTTTTTAATACAGTGATGCACATCTCCATTCTTCCAATCAATTTATTCTGTTAGTGTTTTTCAGCATTCTAAATCCCTAAGCTAAGTCAATAATGTTGATTACTTACCATAAGCACTGTACACGCCATTCTAATACAGGTTATTTGCAATTTGACATCCTCATCTATATGCATTATTCCACTTGGAAAATTAAATGAAACCCTTGATTCAGAATCTGAAACACTTAGAAGTAATGATCCTGTTTACTGATTGTCTGAAGTTGTGGTTTTTAAGCACTATTAAATAGAGGAAACAAAAAGCACTATCAAGTAAAAAGGAAGCATCTAAGTTACTTTAGGAAGCATTCACAATATATGAATAATAGACATTCATTGTATTTTTCTTTGTTCGTACCTCAGAGACACTTACCAAACACTGTTAGCTTAATGCT
This sequence comes from Heteronetta atricapilla, assembly GCA_011075105.1. NCBI lineage: Eukaryota > Metazoa > Chordata > Aves > Anseriformes > Anatidae > Heteronetta > Heteronetta atricapilla. Next base: position 82,261,423 of record CM021763.1, on the reverse strand, counting down.
GTTTCAGATTTCTTACAATTCAGAACTCGAACCTAATAAATTTCATTTAAAAGAAAACACTGTGCTCAACAATATTATTTTGTCAGGATCTCTATTCAGTATCATTTGCTTATTAGTGCATAGTGGATAACAGCTGTATTTTATTAGGAAAGATGAGAATGTAACTGGAGGTGCCTAAGTCTGGTGTTAGCCATAAGCCCCAAAACTTGCTTCTGGGTCTCCACAAGCCCTAATAATCACAGGTAGTTAGAATCAGATTTCATTGCCTCTCAGCAAGATGCTTATTAAGCCATTTGTTTTGTTGCATGTTGACTGATACATAACCACAGACATTTAAACAGCCCCCACCGGAAGCCCCCCCCCCCCCCCCCCCCCAGTCACCATGCTGTTCCAAACATTTCCAGGCTTGAGCTGAGTCAAGTCAGAACCTTTTCAGTGCACCACGGCCTCTGAAAACAGCAGTAAGGAGTAAGCGGGCAAAGCACAAGAGAGGTTTAAGTATCCCAGGGTGAAGACGACACCAATCCAGGACTAGAGCTGGGCTGAGAACTGGTGTGGAGAGAGGGAGCATCCCATAGGGACTGCGGAAGAATGAGCTGATGCCACCTGGAGATGCCACAGCTGGCTCGTGAGCCACCGGTTCAGTTCTAATTTATGATATGACACAAATTAGGCATTACATTGTGCTTCAGGTAGTAGCGTGAAGGGAAGACAGGCTGTCAACAACATCAAGGGTATTCTGTTGTTACGCAGTAAATGTTAGTGAATAACACTGCAACAAGAGAAAAGTGGATTTTGGAGGGCAGATGATTTTTTTTTTTTTTTTTTTTTTTATCCTTCTACTAGAATCCATTTTGAGGCCTTGGTGAATGTGGTGCTTTTAAGTGGTTCATCTCTATTCAGATGATATTATTTCAAATTCAAATTTATAAGCATAAATTTAGGGAAATTCATTTTCACATATCCACAACATCTCAAAGATTTTCTCAGCCATTACTACACTGCAGATAGTTTACTTCCTGATCTAAACCTTTCACTTGAGGTTTTAAATGTATTATTTACCACTGAAGCATCCTGAATTTAGTTCTAGTACTTATTAGCATAGAATTAGAATAAATCTAAGGAAAACAATTGTGAGAATTAGAAATATGTTGCATACTAAATTCAGAAAGTGTAATGAGCAGATGCTGAAAGCCTGTTTGATGGCATATTTTTATTCAGAATTATTTTAGGGATTATCTGAGAGCTATACTGTGGATTATTAAAAAAAAAAAAAGAGTAATTTCAGTTTAATATAGCCCAATGAACATGTGGAAGTGTTTTAGACAGGTGAAGTATACTGAGGGATGTCTTAAGCTACCACTCTAGGGACTATGAATTAAAAAAAAAGTCAGTTGCAAGTGGAGTTGGCATTTTACTAAGTCTGGATATAATTGTACTAGAAATCTTGAGGACACTTTGAAGCAGTCTTAAGAGAGGATATTGCCTGCTGGTATTCCTCCTTAGTGCAAGTTTCACTGCAATTTATTTTAGATCAAATATACTCATGACATAAGCTTATACTCTTGCTCTAGATACGTATATTCATTTCACCAACTCAAATTGTTGGGAGCTAAGTACTTCTGTGCCAGCTGACCTACTTTTTGGGTTCATCTCTTGTGACTGGAAAATAGTCACAAAAGCCAAGCCAACTTTTTATGATAGATGTACTCAGAGCAGCTGCCCCGTTTGAGTTGACCACCCACCAGCTCATGTGTTTTTTCTGCTTCTACTGAACTTCAATACTGCCTGTCTGTGGTGTCTCAGCCTCCTCTGCTGTACCCAGGCCCTGACCTAACAGCAGTCAACTCCAGGACCAGCACTGAGCCTTCACAGAACAACCCCATCAGCACGTGGACAGTGGGGCTTACTTCAAGGTGTGGCCAGAACACTTAGAACTCTGTCTTAATTTCTTTCCATAAAATAATGACAAAGTTTTAAGAGATTTATTATTATTATTATTATTAGAAAAAAAAAAAAATCTTGCACCTGTTATTAGCTTTTTTTCTCCCTCCCTCTTTTTTTTTTTTTTTTTTTTTAGTGGTAATTAATTGTGTCCCCTCTTTATGAAGTTGCAGTCCTGTTCATCAGGAACCCCTCTTTACTCAGCCTGTTGAAAGCTCTGTCACTTAGTTATCAGCATACCTGAGCAGACTGATTTTCCTGCTCTGACCAACTATTTTGCCCCAGGAGACCCTATCTGAATCAGGTCTAATGATCCCCTGTTATTGACTGTTGATCCTCCGCTGCTGATTCTCTGACAAGTGCAATAATTTCTTCTGATGCCCCTTAAGCTTATATCACACAACATAATCAAGTTGACTCAGAAAACGGAAGTTGGAACTTGGGAAAGTACATAGGCAAACATACAACTGAAACAAACAGATCTTGCCATTTAATTATTCCATGATCTGAGCCAGAAGCTGTTCTCTATGACGTGAGAACAGCAAACAAAAGAAAAAAAAATCCAGGTAAGATTCTTTGTCAGGCCTTGATCATGTAAAAGCTTGCATAACAAGTTTTGAAGAGGAAAAATAGTGATATTGAGATACACACAAAGCCTATTTAGAATACAACAGTTATTTACTCATGATTGTTCTAAAACAGAACTACTTACTGGTCTGGAGGAGAGGGACATTTCCACAAAAATCCAACCTGATTAATATTTCATTAATCATCTACTCTCTTGAGAAGGATGCAAATTATAGCCACTCAATATACTGGGAGACTTTTGTATACTGATCTTACAGAATGCAGAGAAAGATCCCACAAGGTGGGCAAGTCAGACCTAAGATTACTGAAAGAAAATACAAATGGCTTAAATAACCCCAAACTTTTTTTGTTGTTGTTGTTCTTAAGTATTTATTTTTTGTAGTTGTCATTGTTTTGTTGTAATATCACAGAAGAAAGAACATTCACCTGGATATAACCAACAGGATTTCTAATCTCTCCACCTTCCTTCTTATATCAAGGTCTCCCACCTTATTAGAGAATGCTCTGACCACTAGGATAAAAAACATGAAGTAGCTCATTCTCAAGTTATTCTACATTCATATAAACTGCTTTCAGCAACACAAAATATTTCCAACATGAACTTGTGCAGGTGCTGGAATTTGACTTCTGAATGATTATCCTGTTCACAAAGCTGGAGAGTTATACTCCTTCCCTCACATGCTGACATTTTTGTTACAGCATGTAATCACAACAAATTGTCCAATACTCATGTACAAGAGAACCAACAAAGGACAGGAATAGATATTCTCATATTATGATTTCTTGGTATTGAAGACTTAGGTACCCCCCAAATAAGATTTTAAGAACTTATCATCAGAAGAATGAGTGTCTTTACGTTGCAAAAAAGCAAGTGTTTGTAGGTAAGCAGTCTCCACTTAAAAAAAACAGTATTAAGAAACAGGTTGAGAAGCCTTAAAAGTAATCGGATCTGTAAAGATTCCTGCTTGTGTTAAACACTGGCCGTGATCAACACCGTAGAAGTGATAAGGAGATAAAGAGCTGATTAAATTCTATCTCAAGCATGAGCTGTGCCAGGACAGTGGCACAGGCAAGGGCTCTCTCAAGCTTTCGCCTGCCTGCCTATTGGTGGCATAAAGCCAGATGCAATCAGTGGCACAGGTTTGTCAGATACTTAGCAGGGGCTGTCTAAGCTTTCCTGTTTATAAATTAAGTATTTTTTAAAGTACAGTATGTAACTATGCACTCCACTTATCTTTGCTTTAGAGAGATTAACACGGTGAATTATGAAGTCAAACCCTAGGCTAGAAGATGCCTATAAAGATTAAGACATTTCATTCTTTTCCAAACAATTAGCAGCGCTAGGCTGCTAAGTGGAGATCAATCGTAATTGGGGAACTGAGAGAGGGCAATAAACAAATTACTAGTGTTTTCTCTGAAGCCTGTTGGTTTACAGACTCTCTGTTATTTAATCCGGAAGCTCTGTAGATTGTAAATTATCCATTACAGTTGTCACAGGCCCCTTGAAAAGGATTTACTTTACAATAAAGGTACAAGGAAGAAAATCTGGCTAGTTGTTTCAGGTGAAGTGGAATTATTGTAGCTGATCTGTCATCATCACATTCGTGATGCCAGCTTCTAGATGACCATCGAAAGGTTTAGAGGTCTTATCTTACAGACACCAGTGTTCAGATGTTACCAGTTTAGGTGAAAGGCACCTGGTGCCCTCTCCATCTTCTAGTACCCATGGTGTTATTCTTTACAAAAAAAAGAACACTAAGAGGGCCCCTGGTTAAAAGAACCATTAGCTTATTATTTTGCATATTATTAATGTCACATTAGATCAGCTTCACAAAATTGCAGTTCAAAGGCTGTTATACGGTTTATATAATACTGCATGTACTCTTAGAAGATAGGGGATAACAGAAAGACACAGCAAGCTGCCACTGCTGCAAGAGATGACAGCAGAATCCCTAGTACAGGATAGAGAGCAGGCCACAAATTTGGTGTTGCTACATTCAGTAATGGTGATGCTCTGCATAGAACAACTAAGGGACACCTCAAAGAAAATGTGCCCAGCCAAATCTGACATCATTTCAGACAATACACCATTATGGTAAGTTTACCAGAACAAGTAGTGTGGTACAATGGAGCTGATGTGCAAAGCAAAGCATTTGGAGCAGTTTTGCTGTAGACTATACAGTCCCATAAACTGAATGGAAGGTGTTGGAGCCTTTTTTTTTTCTTTCTTTTTTTTTTTTTTTTTTTTTTTTTTTTCTGAAATAACTCCACCTTGTGCATTCTGAGACTGTATTGTGATACAAACCAAAGCTCAGTGAGTGGAGATGATTCTGAAATTTGCTACAGAAAGGTGCTCTTGGTCTGGTCTGGAGTGGTAAAATAAATGTTCCCTGAGAGAAAACTTTTTCCTAGTGGGACTGAACAGTAGTAGGAAAGACAAGAGTGGTGATTTAATAAGTGAGCTTGACAAATAATGCCATACAATTGCATATAGTGTAGGGCACAGCTCAGAACAGCAACGTCCCCATAACACTGACATCAGAGATTTGTCATCAGTGAGGTTAACACAGTGAAATAAGACAGATTTCACATGAGCTTATTTCTCTAAGCATTTAGAAGTTGTTAAAAGCAACACAGAGTTGTCTCTATAGTGTGACATGAGCCCTGACCAATGGATTTACACATTCAGTGGAAAAGTGAGATTAGAGGCTTATTACAACACTAGACTGATGATCTCTTTTCCACAACCAAACCTAAAGCTCTATGGCTCTCCTTCCTGGAGACTATGCTATGTCTTGGAAACAGTCAGGACTGCCTTGCTCTGTGGCCACAGCCTAGACACTAGCTGCATTAGATAATATTAACAGAGCTGGAATGACCTACAATCCTGCCTGCAGAGTTCACTGCTGCCTCTGATAGGATTAACATTTTATTTTCCCCCACACAATTTAGGTACCAAGGAGCAGGCATACTGTTTTTCTGGCAGGACAACTGCCCATGTGCTAGTATATTAGGATATCTGCATACTGCAATGAAGTCTGAAGTGTAGACATGCACAAAGATAGTTATTTAAATGAAAGAGACCTTATTCTTTGCCTATCCACTATCCCAGTGCAATAGCTACAAAGCAGAGGAATTAATGTTTTTCTTCTCTTCTAAATCCCCTCACTCAAAGGATGAAAAATGTTAAAGAGACTCTTTGTTTTGTTTTCAGCTCTTTTTATTTCACTTGTATATGTTGGCAGCTGATAGAGCCCCAAATCTTGTCAATCCCAGTGTACTAGGCACAGAAGTATAAAGAACATTACAATTCCCGCTCAGAAGAGCTTAAGGAAAAAATCTAAAGGACAAGACATGGACAAGACAGCAATATCACCAGTCACACAGCTTTTGCACACAGTTCCAGAAAATAATGAGAAACACTATAAAACCCATGATATTTAAAACCTTTTTGAGTTCATGTTTCCAGAAGTTTTTCCTGCAATCACTATGACAAAAATCCTAAAAACAAAACAAAGAAAAAACCCAAAGCAAGCCAAAAACACACTCAGAAAAGGGAAAGAAAAAGGGAAAGAAGTAGAAAAAGAAAAAAAAAGAAAAAGAAAAGGAGAAAAAGAGAAAGAAGTAGAAAAAGAAAAAGAAAAAGAAAAGGAGAAAAAGAAAAAGAAAAAGAAAAAGAAAGAGAGAAAGAAAAAGAAAAACAAGAAAAAGATGAAAAAGAAAAAAAAGAAAAAGGAAAAAAAAAGAAAAAGAAAAGGAAAGAAAAAGAGAATAAGAATAAGAAAAAGAAAAAGAACAACATATAACATCCTTTTAGATAAGAGTAGAGATCTTGTATTAGTTTTGGAATTGGACCTGTGTGGAATCTTAAAGAAAACAGTAAATACAAAAGAGAATTTAGATTTTCAAAACTAATTTAAAAATGCTTAGTCAGTTGCTCTGTCTGGGCACAATACATTGACCCCATAAATGTTGCCACAACACCCTGAAAGAAGCAAACTGGGAGGAAAGAGAAATATGATGTTTCAGATGACATAAAGGCAGAAAACACAAATGTATTTAAATTGCTGGTAACTTCCTGGAAGCTGCCAAATTTTTGTCGTTTGATTACCTCAAAGTGATCCAGAATTATGTAGCCACAAAATGGGCAGAGAACTAGAATTTCTCTGAAACTAGCACAAGCCAGCATTCAATTTTCTGGTTAGTCTGTCTTGTCCTCAGAAGATGTACTTGAGTCATCTTCAACTGACTAAAAAATATCTATTTTTCAACAACTGCTACAGAGTAGCCTATGAAAACCCAGAAGACAGTGATGGCAAGATATCATGCATCCAAGCAAACAAAAATGGTAAAACAAGATCCAGTCCACAAACAGAAAAATAGATCTGTGGATTTAAACTAGGGATGTCTCCTCTAGGTGAAGTCCTTGCCAGTTAGACCACACAAGCTAATGGGCAAGAAAAAGTATGGAAAAAAAAAATGCATTCCCAAATGTTACTTTTGTCCAGTTTGTACACTCTGTTTTTAATGATGGTTATATTAATGAAAAGTAGCCAGATTACAAAGATTTAGCAATATTGAACAGGTTAATGCTGCCTTTACTCCACTAACCCCTCTCCTCCTCAAAAAAAAAAAAAAAAAAGGACATCTGTCTGTTATATCAACCTGTCTATAATAAATAAAAACCACATGTCAACCTTTGTTCAGTAAAATAGGAGAACGTTGCAGAGAAAGGAAAAAATCCTGAGGCAATATTTTCACATACATTAAAAATATATATGTGGGGTGTGATATCCCATTAACAGACATCATGTGCCTCCCCTGGAGATGTTAATTCCTAATCTTTTCAGGGGAACATGTGTGTGTATACCATGTGCATGTTCATTAGTAATGTTTAATAAATTATCAATTTCTAGATGGGAGGATATATGCATTCAAAAAATCTTACCATGATGTTAATCTTAAACTTAATGGAAAAAATCAGTTGTGGTTGATATCTAACATATTTGCCACAACAAGATGTAGCAGCAATTGATGAACAATGAGAAGGAACATTACTTTCAATTGAAAAGAGAGAAAGATCTGGGTTTAGTCTTAACCTCTAGTCTAATTAATCTCAAACCAAAAAAATTGAAAGGACATTCTACCAAGGAAAGAATTTAGGGCTGGGTCTGTTTACAGCCTTGGTGTGCACCGAAAACAAAGTAGTGCAGGGGAGAATTAATTCTTTATTCATCAATGACAGAATTTAGTTACTATATTTTTCAGCGGGCAATTCTTAAAATTAATACAAAATAGAGAGCACACTTTTACTTTCAACAGCTGATTATTGTAGAGTTTTTCCTCAATGAACATTTTAATAGGTTTTCATTGTGAGCTTTACCTTTACAGTTTTATATTTGTGACTTATGCAGAACAAATGCATGCAATTTCTCATGCGTTCTGTATATCTCACTGGGTAGAGAAATTAAAACTAATGGAAATTTAAAATGTATCAGATGAAATTCAAATCAAATATCTTTCATGTCACAAAGGATTTTTAACCCTTTAATATTTTATATAATTTGTCTTATAACAAAATTACATGATCTTTGTTGCCTTACTAGTGTGTTTTAACTTTGTCTGTGAAAACTGACATGTTTTGATTCATAATTTTGTAGCAAATTGCTGCAGAATCTTGGCATTAGGAAACTGTCATTTTATGCATTTATATCACTCCATGCTACTGTCTTACTGGACAAACACAAAGTCATCACAAATTTTTGGGAAGTTGGGTTCTGATCTAAGGAGAAGCAGTTCTCACACAGTACTGATTTTTTCACTCAAAGCCAAGGAAAATGATGAAGTTTTAAGATGTTTCATAGCAAAACTAACTGGGTGAAGATAACAACTGTGTTATCTTGACTATGGGCCTTTGTAAACTCTTTTGTTGAGCTTACAAGTTATTGTAAGGTTGAAATGGTATGCTTTATCTGTTCAGGCTATGAATCCTAAAAGATGGGATAGATGTGACAAAAACCATTAGGATCTTTCAGATGATTTTATAAAATTCTTACAAACTACTGAATACACACATGCATTCTCCTTCAAGGTTTATAAAACTGCAGGAGCTCCTATGGTGCTCATAAAATCTACTGGACTCCCTAGGGTTTCTCAAATCCATGTGAGATCTTGAGGAACTTGTAAACTGTCAGTGAAGTCCTGCAGAGTTTATAAACTCTGACTGGACCTTAACCAAAGTCTGGGATTCCTGTATCAGTTACAAAGCCCACAAGGATTTCTGAATTGTTCTTGCCATATTAGTTCTCCACTGAGAGAAATACAACCAACCTTTCCAAAACTGTAGTGCATTTTCTCACATCATGCAGAACTTGAGGACCTAATGAATCTTAAGATTATGCAGTTGCCAGGTACATTTCTTCTTGCAGAAGATGATAAAAAGTCTTAAAAGCTTAATATTAATCTCTCTATTGCAACACTCCAGACAAACTTAACCATAACTGTAACATCTTGGCAAATCAACTCTTTAAAAATTTAAATCAGTGGCTGTACTGGAAACAAAACATTCTCCCCTCAAAAATAGAAATGAAGACCAAATGTCCTCAAAAGGAGCTTGGTTGAAAATTCAGCTGTGGTTAGTCAGTGATATAAAAAAAAAAAAACAAAGAAGCAGTGGTTTATACCACCTTCATTGGTTATAAATGTTTTTGCATCTTTTACTATATGAGATCATCTAAAAATTAATAAAAAGTTTTAATGTCTTCTGTTCCGTGAAGTTCATTAGAAACTACTAAATATTTGGTTGTTTCTTTGAACCCAGGAAAGATCAAGATTTTCCCTGACCATTGTCCCTGCCTCTAGACAACCTGAGTATTTCAGCTGTTGGACAAAACGTGGGAGGACAGAGATAACTGTCATCACAGCGTTGGGAAGTTGGGGTCTGATCTAAGGGAAAGAAATTCTCACATAACTTTTTTCTTCTTCCAGGACTGCTTCTGCTTCTGATGAAACTGATTACATCAGCTTCAGGTGATCTCTGGTAAATGTTAACTCCATTTCCTCTGGCTCCAGAAAAAAATAAAAATAATATTTTAAACTATATTTTACTATTTACCAGAGTAAATATATCTATATATCTATATACTCAGCCAAATATTAATTATGGTGCAATGTCCTTCACTGAGGCTATCAGCAAGTCACAAATAGAAAGCTACTTTTTTTTTTTTTTTTTTTTTTTTTTTTTCTGAGGTGTGAAATATTATCTTTATTTCAAGAGTAGGAAGACAAAACATGGTTGTACAAGAAGTTTTTGTCACAAATGGAAATTCAATCTAAATAAACAGTTTGCATTTTCTTCAGATATTACATCATGATAAATGTACACTCTATTTATAAATGCATTTACTTAAAGGATACATTGTTGCTTTCATCTCTCTATATCTCTGAGCTGCTGTACCTTAGAACATCATTTTAGGGGAAGGAGGGTTGTTAGTGAATTTGTTGCTGAATGCTCTGTGTGGAGAGCAGAACAGTTCTTTGTAAACATCTGCCATTGCTTCTTATGTGGATGAATGCATAATACTTCCAAGTACACAAATCACATTTCAGATTTAGATCTCATTTACATAATACATAAGAATGCAGAAAATGTCCTAGAGGGCAAGTACACACTTTGAGCATAAAATGGAAAGAAATTTTGAGATCTGTTTCCTTGTTGGTTTCTATAGCATGTTTTAAAACCAAAGAGATGGTTATCATTAAAAAAAAAAAAAAAAAAAAAAAAAAAAAGGTTATTTTAAATATATCTGCATGTTAAGGTTATTTTGGTGAAAATAGCGTCTGGTCCCACTACTGCTCATCCTACCATAGAAACATCGCTCACACAGGTAAATTTCAGGATGTTGTTCCCAGTGACATGTGCTTGGTTATTTGTATAAAAACATCCATGTAGCTACAAATGCAATAAAATGAGTTGTCTGAAGTTTCCAAGTCTCTTGTTAAACAAGAGGACCTCAGCTCCTGCTCTGTTAAGCTGAGAACATTGTTTGATATTTGCTGAAGCAGGGTACTTTGCATTTTTCTTGTTTTGATTTTGTTGTTGTGATTGTCTTAACATTTGCATTAAAAATACTGTTTCTGGCACTTGAGCCCACAACAGAGCTATATAGTGGATGCAATAACTTGACAGTCTTTTCGTCAGCTGAAGAATGATGGAAACCAGAAGAAAGAAAACGTTAAGATTAAATTCTCAAGCAAGTAGTGACAAACTCCTTGTCCTTGAAGCTTATATAAATAACTTTCTTGTGTTTTTTTAACCTGTTCCCCCCTCTCCCCAGCCACCCCAGCAGTGAGGCATGTCACTCTGATGGTTCACATCCATCTCCTTTTATTGATGTCCACTTTGGTATCTGCACAGGTCATCAATTTTGCTGCCTCTCCGGCAGCCGCTGGGAAGGCTGGGGCAGCATAGCAGGACGTGGTGTGCGGGGGGAGGCTTGGCTCTCTGTCAGACTCGCGGTTCCAGTCGGATGCCGGTACTGGGGCCTCATAAATCTTGTAGGTGACCCAGGTGAACTCTGAGGCTCAGAGCTCACTGAAAACTGATCAGGCCTCTGTTTAGTTTAACAGGCCCTTTTCAGTGACAAGTGAAGGGTTCAACAAATGCACAAAACAGATATATATTAGTTGAAAAACTAATGGCTTTTAAAAGAATGTTTGACAATAGTTTAGGGCTGTCTGTAGATCCATTATACTGATAAACGACCAACTTGGTCTAAGCCAAACTGGAGATGGCCAGCAAGAAAACAACCTTGATTTTTATTTTATTTTATTTTTTCTCCTCTGCTTGCTCTCATACTCTCTGTCTATTTAGTTGGCTTCATAAGAGACACATGTTCTGTGGTGGTCAGGAAGACTTAAAGAAGGCGTCAAAGAGTACCTGTGCAGCTTATATTTAACCTTGCAATCCAACTGGAATTAAGCAACACTGCAGATGCCCTCAGTGACCTGCTATTGACCGCCTGAACTTCTAAGTTAGGGTCAGTGGGGGCCCAGAATAAGAGGTCAAAAGCTGGTCAGTGCTCTTCAGCTCCAGCATGTTGAATAGAAAGACTTTATGTCTGTGATTTATGCAATTTGCACAGACAGGTTAAGGAGACTTTAAAACATGCCACAGTGCTCACTTACACTGGGTACACCATCTACTGGGAAAATAAATTCCGATTATCTGTATGAAATCTCTTGTGGATACGCCTTGAAGTATTTTACCCTCTGTACTATAAAGATTCATTCCCACACTCGACCCCTGAACGTGACAAGGTTAGTGTTTCCAGATTTATTTAAACAACACAAATGCACCAAATGAAGCACTTTACAAAGCTGATTAATTGCAAAGGCAGAATAACAATTGGTCATGAGTTTTTTTTTTTTTTTTTTTTTTTTTTTTTTTTTGGGGGGGGGGGTTTGTACAGCTAAACTAGAAAAGTTAAGCTCTTGAATCAGTCACAATGGCAATTTGAACACAATGGAGACTAATTTTTAACCAACAAACACATATAAAATTTTTGTGTTTCCTTGTCAGTTATTACATGTCTTCATCTATGTAGCTGAAATTCTAGAGCTGATGGGAAATTATCTGATTGATTACACTACTAAATTCTTTATTGAAATAAAAACATAGGAGCTTTTATCACTCTACAATGAAAAGCCTTTTCCTATTTTTCTTGGTGAAGCTTAGTATGGACAAAGTTAGAGTTAGCTTCTCCTCCAAATATAGATTCAACACCTGCTGCTCAAGTTCTAGGTCTTTCTTGAGCAGAAACAGCCAGTCATGATGTAGGTTTTCTGACGGACTCCTCTGACACCACCAGACTTGTTTTCACTTGTGATCAAAGAATGAAACTCAACCCAAGTCATTGAAGGTGAAAAGTATTTTAAAAACCTTTTAGTGCTACCTCTTCTTCATTGCTGTAGTTCATAATTCTTTGCTGTGTGTTGCTGTAAACCATGTATTACTTAGATTTAATAAAACAAGATATTAGTCCACATTAGGGTATTATTGCATCTGACATAATGAAGGGGTAAAAATGTAGAATTTGCCACATTCTTCTGAAAAAATCAATTTTGTAAATGTCTAGCTCATCACTTTCACAGGTATTTTAAGGATACAGTTTTTATAAGCATACTCAATGTCCTAAATTATATTTACATGAAACACAAAAATTGCTGAGCATGAACTGTTTAAATCTGTCAGTATTAATATTATTATTTATTAATAAATATATTATTAATAAATATATTTATTTTAAAATATATTAATAAATATATTTATATCCAGCTATAGAGCAGAGCAGCCCTGGTGGTTAACTAATAATTTGTTTGTAAAATAATTTATACATATTATTTAAAGTGATAGACTAGTCTGTCATAAGCATAATGCATAGATTTAAGGCTGCCAAAATATGTATTTATTTGAAAGCCTGGAACAGATCCAAAAGGCACTTCTCAAGTCAATAACACACATCACAACCACCAATAGAAATATCATTCTATTCTAATGAAATATAAGAAAAGCTATCAGATAAGCCATACAATGCTGACCACTGATTTACGTGTAAAGTGTCCACAAATAAGTAGCAGGTGTAGAATATGATCCCCCACCAATCTACAGACCTAGCACTGACAGCTGTGATCTTGTTTTAGATTTCTGTGTGTACATTTACTCAAAAGCAAGGCAGGCAGACTTCCCAAAGTGTAGAAGCATGTTATTTTACCATAAGTTTCTGCGGGTCCCACTTAACTTGTCTCAGACTGAAGAACAAATGTTTGTCACATGTATCACTGTTGATCGATCGGCATTTTCAAAGGCAACAACACAGTCTTGATGGTTTTATGTTTTGGTCTCTACTGTTTAACAGTGAGTGATTATTGACTAGATTCCTGAGTGGTTAGAGAATTACCACAAAACAGACACTGGGAATAAATTAGGGATTAAGAAAGTGAGACACCTAAATTCCTGGTTTATTTTTTTTTTTATGCCATATTCAGTCTTCTCAGGAAGATCAACTGGTGGGAGATTCCACTGCCTATATGTCATGGTCAAAACCTATTTTTGTTGGTTTCATATTGTGGTTTTCTGTTGGGAAGCTGGTCCCATATTTCTAAAGAATCTGTGACAGAAACCTAAGAAAACTGAATCTCATTTGCCAAGTAGGTCCAAATTTGTTTTCAACATGTATGTAAACTAAGAAAGTTTGAAAGCCACCAATATAAAAGATTTTTGGAGGTTCAGTTCAGGAAAAGCCTCAAAGCCAATTTGAAACCTTTCCAATTCAATCTAACCTTTCTAATTCCATCTAAAAATTGAGCTAAATTTCTCCCAGGAACATGCTCTTTCGATGTATTTCTGAAGTTTGACTCCAGATAGAATTGCAAACATGGCAATAATGCTGTATAATTCTTTGTGCATTGATAGTTATGCAAAGTAGAGTAATCCCCAAAAGAAAAACAAAGCCCTCCACAAACACTCCAAACTGTTTTGTTTGTGATGGGTACAAAACGCATGTGTCTTTCAACTTTTGTATTTCCTAAGTATATGAATTTCTAGATTAGCACAGAGAATTGTGAGGAGAATTTTAGAGTGGTAATAGGCAAACTTGGTCTTGAAAATATATTGAATGCAAAGTAGCATTTTCAGAAGAGTTTTTATCTATAACAAACACAATGATGACCTCCCCCCCCCAAAAAAAAGTACTTTTGATGCCAGTTGGCCAGACTTAGATCAATGCGCTTCTAAATTACTGAAAATTTTATCATTTATAAAGCAGGCATTTTAAATATAACCTTGACTTCAATTAAAATAACCTGTTTCTGAACAATTGGAAACAAGAGATGAATAGAGCCACAGCTTAGATAAACATTATTATTATTTTTTTTTTTTTTTTGTTGTTTAAATTGTATTGCAGCAGCCCTTCCAGGGGCAGTTCATGAATTTTGGTTCATGCTACTACTTCTAGTGCAAAAACCTTTGGAATCTTCTTGTTTTCACCATGGACCAGGACAACCTCAAACAACCCTAAGATTCAGGATGGCATTCTGCCCTTTTCCTAATGTATTGAGTTTTGGTGCATCTGAGGTCCGAGCTGGTGAAAAGTGAATGAAAATTTGGATGGATGTGTTATGATACCTTTATATTTTGTAAGAAAACTAAAATAAAAGTGGTAATCAACAGTTAGAATTTGGTGCAAGTGGCAAATATCAGTCCCAGAACATATCAAGACTAATACTTCATAAGGAAAAAATAGGTCCGAAGTAAGGGTCAATCTGGTTTTTAATAATCTAGTATTAATGCTGTGTCATAGAAACATAACATGTCTTTCATCTTTGTGTGAGCAAAGGGCAAGATCAAAAGGATTTTGGTGCTTAACGTTCCCCCAAGTCCAACATTTATAAGAACCTGGCACCTAACCCTAAAAACCAAAACTGCACATGAAGTTCTTTTCTTCTTTTTTTTTCTTTTTCTTTTTTTTTTCTCTTTTCTTTTCTTTTCTTTTCTTTTCTTTTCTTTTCTTTTCTTTTCTTTTCTTTTCTTTTCTTTTTTTCTTTTCTTTTCTTTTCTTTTCTTTTCTTTTCTTTTCTTTTCTTTTCTCTT
>CM021763.1:82223618-82245842 GCA_011075105.1 Heteronetta atricapilla | reverse complement strand
ACTGACATGTCATCTCACCTTTGACAACAGACCATAATTGCAGACTGTTGAGTACTTTGCTTATACTTTCCTTCTTTGAAAAGCAAATTCTTAACCTATAAATTCCTAAGCAGTTGGATTTCCCCCTCTTCCCTCCGCAGGTGACCACAACTGTGTACTCATCCACCGAGAAAAGTAGTTTAGTGTTTTCAGTCAATTTTATGATTCTATTGCTGAGGCTGGCACTCAGATATAGTCAGCTTTCCTGTCCTCTAATAATAAATTTGGAAACTGACCTAATCTTCATTATCTCACACAATGAAGGCAATTTATTATATTTGATTTCCTGTATTAATACTTTAAATGTTTCATCACCATGCTGGGATTGCGGTGGTACTCAGACTGATGAGCACAGTGGAATCCTAAAACTCTGGCAATATGAAACATATTATTCAGTGGCTTCTATAAGGTGATGCTCTAAATGACTATATTTGTATCTAGGTTTTACATTTTAATGTGAAAACAGGTGGCTTCTTAGTTTTATCTTCTGGGAATATGCTGTGGAACAGACAGACGTTGCCTTTTGGCTTTGTGACTTGCAGAGTCATCTCACAGACATCAGATAGGGGTAGATGTGGTGGCTTTACCTTTCTTTAAATAATGAAATATATAACCCAAACTCAGGTATTTAGCTTTCTCTCTCAAGACTAATTATAACTTGTGTTTAAAAGAGCCTTATGAGAAGTCAGGTTAGAAACAAAATTACTATCTGTATTTAAGCAGAGCATGAAACCCCATCTAAGGTCAAAACTGAGGTCATAAAGAGGATAATATGGGTTTAGCCTGCAGTGCAGCTGCTGTATGCTGTATTTAGCCCTTCAATAAAAAAGGAGCTTTTGTTTCCACTACTGTTACTCTCTGCATCTTTCTAAGTCATTTCTCCCCTCTGACAACAGGGAAATTTAATGTGTATGTATGTGGCAGCCAGTTTTTACATGTTAATGTGCCTGATTTCACATATAAAGCAAACAGAAATGATATAATTTTAATCTGTTGAATGTCTTTGGGTAGGGGGGGAGGGGCGGATCCCACCATGTGGTACAATGGCATTATATTGTGCTGTATAAGAGGAGTCAACAACAGAACAAATTCTGATATATATGTTAGGAGAGAGGATCTAAAGAAACAAGCATAGTTTATAAAGTGCTAAAGAAATCACAGTAGAGAGACAAATAAATAACGCCTCAGTGCCTTCTCTGACTTCACAGGGACCAACCAGAGAGCAACACAGTGACTAGATTTTTAGTAATGAACACCAGGAAAAAGTTGGAAAAGGCACATTCCAAAACGAATGTAGAGGACTGCATGAATTTAATCCACTAAACAGAACTATGGAAAAAATCTAATTCCATTATTCAGAGGCTGTGAGTGTATTTTACCTTAGGGAAATGTACTTCTACTCATTTTCAGTAACTCTATAGTCCATTTCAGCCTCTATTCTTGAAAATTAACAGCACGTTAACAGGACTATTGCCTGTACTTGTGGAACTGTCTGTTTAGGATTAGGCCATTAAATATTGATGGAGATAATTGTTCCTGCACTTGAACAGCAGAAGGATAGAACCGAAAGTAGTTTAACTGGCATTTGCATTTATGCTTGGTAAACAGAGATGAGTTTGAAAGCACTGAACATTCAGTATTACCTTCTACACAGTTCACATTCCAAAGCATCACCGATCAGAAAGATCAGTTTGATAAAATATTGTACCAAATGTTAAATCAAACCATTTCAGCAGTAATTTATCACCTCTAAATAAATAAATTCATAGGCAATACATAATAAAATACATCTAATTGTCCTTTGGTAATTATATTTTCTTCTTTTTTTTTTTTTTTTGAAGGCTCATCAGTCACAATTTCTCATGATTTTAGTTTTAAGAGTCACCTTTTGTCACATACTTTTCAAATTCTTAATAGTTTGAACAGCAAGATTTTTAAGGCCAGCTATTCAGTAGAGGGGAACTGTCTTTAATTTCTTGTCAGTTTTCCATTAATTGCACTTTTTAACCCTTGTTCCTGAATCAGAAAATTTGTAAATTACTCTTTGTGATATACATTATCCAGGAGGAAATAGTTGCTCACACCCAACATTCTACTTCACTAGGTAAGGCAATTTATCATGCAGTTAGTCAATGAGATAAGGAGGACTTTATCCTATGATCGAAGTCATAGAGTCCCCTGCACCATTTTAGTCAGTTATTCTCTAATAAAAACCAAACAATAACAGATTTTTGCCAATGTGCTGTGGGCAGGATGCATTGAAGTGAAAAGATTGGCAGTTCATCTCAAAAGGTCATTTAAGTGAAGTGTACAGTACATCTTGAGGGAAGGCTGTCCTAACAGGGTGACACTTAAGGTGCATTAAAGAAATGAAGGAACAGCTCTGTTCACTGCAAGCTGCTTTATACCTGGAGTTCTTGTGATTTGGACAGGTGCATGATGCATATAAAACAATTCAGTTCATTAATCTGAATTACCTCTGGCTTGATGAATGACTGCTAAAAATTGTGTGCATCTCTCTATAGGAACTACACTTACTTGAAAGTGAGCAAAGTGTCTGGAAGTTATATCAAATTAAAAATCATGCTATGGCTGTTAATGAAGGGCCTCCTGCACTGACTCTAAATGTGATGCCCATATATCAAAGACCTCTGACATTGCCTGCCACTTGATCTGGACACAGGAAATACAGAATTCCAGGCAGATGAGAGCTGAAACTGAAGCTCCAAAAACCTTCCTTGTGCAAGTGATTAGGCACAGCTGTTTCGCTTCACATTTCGGAGCACTTGAACTCTGCAATCTGCCACATTTTACAGGACTGCATGTACAGAGGGTTAAAAAAAATGGTATTATGCCCTGGCTAGACAGCAGATGTGGGGATAAAGAAATGTCTCCATTAAGAGAAAAAATAAATGGAAAAAAAATGTTGGAAAAAAAAATGGGAGGAAAGAAGAAGAAATTAAAGGGAGACTATTGGGACAAGTAGAAGACATCAATCTGTTTTCACAAGATAAAAGGGGTTACTTCTGCAGGGATTTACCACAAACAGCAATATATTTACTCTTAAAAACATCTTTGCACTTCTACATCTGCCCCAAAGTACAATATTTTACCCCTAGTTTAGAAACTCTGCTGCCACCTCCAACTTTACCCATTTTGTTTAATAAAACAGCATGCTTAACATTATTTCAGTATGAAGACTCCTTCAGTTCAGATCAATAATACGTAAATACTAGGCTAGATAAGAGAAATGGCAAGAAAAAGCCCAGCCTAACATTTTCTCAAACTCTCTTGATGCTCTTAATTTTCCTAGCTCCAGTTCTGTACTGTAAGAGGGCCACAAAAGTATGAAGTTCAGAGAAGTATCTTCTATAAATTGATGAAAGCTCTTTATTACACAGTTTTCTCAAATAGCTATTTAAAGCCTGATCCTATAGCACAGAAGCCTATGGGACATTTTCCCACTTACTCCAATAAAACAAGGATCAGTGTTTTCTGTGTCAAGTTCTTATTGAAGTGAAAGGAAAACTGATGGCAGCTCAGCCTTTTTTTTTTTTCTTTGTTTTTTAAAGTACTAAAGAAAGAGGCCACAGATAGATTTAATGAAGGAATATAGCAGTGTGATGTCAAAAAGAATCTCAAATATAGTAAAGAAAATACACACATATGCAAAAATATGTAGAAGTGGTATAACAGACTTAAAGAGAAGTTTACTGTCCACCAGCAGAGAGCTTTATCAAGAAAGTAAAAATCTCTTTGGGTTCTTGCTGTTGACTATTTTGTCATTAAAAGTCAACGAGTAGAGGAGTTTCTCTGGTTACTGTGCAATTCAGATAAAACCTCATGACACAATTGGACTGTCCTGGGTGTCCTAAGCAAAGACCATGTCAGAAAGAAGTCTTTTGACTCCCTGGCCAGTCAAGATACTAGGGAACAGGTCAGCTTTCCACAAAAGGTGCAGATTGCCTCTATCACAAGAACTCAAGAATGTCCTAGAGGAGAGGTCACTTTGATGAGCTTCCCAGTTGCAGAAAAGCCTCATCAGGAATTAATACTCAAAGGATTTATCTTCACTGCTACAAGGGATGTTTTTTCCCCTTCAGCATAACAGACACTGTCTATCCCTGTGTGAAAATAACAGTCTGCTGTGAAATACATGGTGCTCTAATTCTACCTGAAGTAGGAATTGTGTGGGGGAGAGGACAGATTTCATCTACTGCTGCTTAAAAGTTGTGATTACAGAGCCCTTCTTTCTCTCCCACATTTTACTCAGTGAAGACAAAGCCCCAGGGGTTTTCCACATCAGAAGATAAACCTGACCTCTCTTATATTTCCTAATAACATAAAGGGAAGCATTTTCCTATGCCTTGGTTAGAGTGGAGCAGAGTTTCAACTGGTTAAAACCTACTGCTGTTGATAGGAGGAAAAAACAAAAATTGTGAGGCAGGGGCACGGGTGTGGTGAGTGAAGTTCTTGTCTTGTGAAGGAAAGAATGGTTTTATCTCATTTCATGCAGTTTTAGGGGCTCACCTGGGAGGAAGCAGTTCATCATACTTTATGTTTCTTGAGACCTCAAATGCCAGAATAAAATTAGAGCAACATATCCTCAACTGAAAAACAAGTAATAGTCATGACATGCTTAAAAGTAACCTCAAATCATGACCCAAGAAGATAAAATGAAAGCATTGGGGATTTTTGATTCTTTTCCTAACGTATACTTTAGGTTTAAAACAAACTTGATTTGAAACGTTGGGGAAGGGACAGAAAAGGGAGGGAGACAGCACAGAGGAGGAGAAACAAGTCAGCAGGTAGAACACAGGAAATGATTCTTCATAAGAGGGAAAATTTGGTTGTAGGCCGAAAGAGCAGCTGTAGGAATGAAGTCTTACAAAATCAGTTTCTGTAAAATCATATATATATAAAATTATATGACCCAATGAAAAAAAATAAATAAGGTATAATTCTAATTATCTGGAATTAGCAAGACAAATTCAATTCAGAATAAAACACTTTAGTGAAACAAAATATCATCCTTAACTAAAACTGGTAAGCCATTTCTGCAGATTCATATTCCATCAAAATTTCTCGGACAAGATAAGGAGAACAAAGCAATTGTCTTTCCATGAGATATACAGTGGAAGAGAAAAGAGATGATATACTAATAGTAACTAGTCAAACACGTTGTCATAAGGAGTTGAAACCCAATGGACAGTATGAACAGTAAAAACACCTTATAGACAGTAAGAAAATGAAATTCAAGGAGGCAGACTTTAATAGACAGATGACACCCAATAGGCTTTAAATGGAAAATGTGACATTTTGAAGGAAACGCGTGACAAATACAGAAAATACACAAGTGGCTGCACAGACATCTAGCCACAGGACACCATGACAGTCTGAGGGAGCTTTGAATCAATTTTCTAAACACCTTTGAGGAATGAGAGTTTCTCCACACTACTGCACATGACAGTGAGGATTTTTGACTCATATCTCAAAAATATACAGAGAGGACAGGAACATGGCAAAGACTCATAAAATGTTTGGAAGAGTACAAAGACATCTCTTCTCTGTTGATGTTCATCTTCTCGCACACTTTTTGAAATTAATCACCACCTGATGTCCAGAGGGGAGAATTTCCCTGGCAGATGTGGAGGAAGATTACATACTGAATAGTAAAAGAGAGAGAGAGAAAAAAAAAAGGAACCCTTTAAATAGAGTAGCAGAAGACTGTGGAAGCTGTAAAGGAAGTCTGCTCATGGATAAAAGAGTGGTGAGAAGGCAGTAAGAAGGCAGATGAATCATGTGAAGTGTTCAGCATCCTGGTGTAGGACGTTCTAAAATGGTGACTCAGGCCCCCGACAGAGCCACGAAATGAAGAAAAGCCTGTTAGCTCCCCAGGGCTTGTTTAATTTCAGGATTTGTTGTGAAATATCACACTGAAGTTTTCTTTCCCACAGAAGGTCTGCAAATCTCAGTGTTGATCAGGAACCATGATTTTAGCACTTGTACCTTTTATAACTAAATTGAAAATTGGATATACATGAAGACAGACAAGAGTAGAAGAGTGTGTAAGTGAGAAGGAAAAGGCCCACTTCTCTCCAAACCCCTCAGATTCCTCTTTCTTTTATTACAATATTTTTCCTTTCTTCCTCTGTCTTTTCTGTCTTTTCTTTCTCAATTGTTTCCCCTTTCCACTGTTTCTCTTTCTTTGTCCTGAGATTTTTTTTTCTTCACTATTCTGTTCTAGCTGCATATTAGTGTCTGAAATACCTCTTCTCCACCTTTTCTACCTCTTTCTTCTCTATTGATTTTTTTTTTTTTTTTTCTGTTTGCTTTCTTTTGCTCCGGCAACATAAATTAGAGATTTGCTGGCAACCAAGCGTAACTAAATAAAAATGCTTCTGCATTAGCCACAGTTACTAATAGTTTTTAATAGTAGGTGATTGGTAGTTTTTACTAGGTGAATAAGAGGTTGCAAAGCATAAGCAGGCGTATGAGACAGCACAGTAAAAATTGAAATTCCTCTTAGAAGTCTGTCCAAAACAGCACAGCTTTTTTTTTTTTTTTTTTTTTTTTTTTTTTTCTTAAGTATGAAGTGAAAGATTAAAACACATTTCTTGCAAAATATGGCTTGAGATGCAAGTTACCTGAATTTGTATTCCTCCCTGCCCTGAATAAATAATCTCATTTCACTTTCTGTCACTAAAAGGCAGAAGTGAGAACTACATTAACTGATTAGAGAATTAGAACTATTGCATACGGCTTGTTTTAAAGGATGCAATCACCCAGATGTTGCTGCTGTCAGTAGAACTGCAATACTATGCATGTTCACACTTCAGTATGCATTAAAAGCATAGTTTATAAATGTATGAGATGCATAACACTATGTCTGTATGAAAATACTATTCTAACATACATTAATTGTATTCAATAATCACATTTTATAACCTTTTAATTGACTATTATTTAGTGTTTGGCAATTAAATTATTGTAATCAACCATCCACTGAAGTTAATTATCTGTAGATTGTGCCGGTCACTTTAAGTATTTCTTTTACTATGTTCAAGATGTGGCATTTATCCAGTTTCTTAATGGGCTACATTTAGAAAGGGAACCTCAGCAATCCCGATATCTACTGGGTGTATTACAGAAGAATAACTCACATGACAGCAATCTTTTAAGGGACTGTTATGAACAACATTCACCACTGGCCATATCTTAAACTGTCAGTGTAGTTACTCTGATTTACACCAGCTGAGGATTAGGACACATGTATGATTACAAAGAGTGGTAACTCCTTTAGATGCATCAAATCTTTCAAGATAAGAATGTCAGCATAAAGCATAGCTGAGTTAAAAACCAGTGTGTCTGAGAACAGTGGACTAAGGTAAGAATAACTATGCTAAAGTTAATGCTAGTTCCTTTACATTTATCTCTGTGTAGGACTCATTTTTTTTCCTATAAAAAAGGGAACAGTAATGAGGTTCTGAAGACATTTCATTAGTGCAAAAATATGGCCTGAAACTTAAAAAAAAAAAAAATACTTGTGTCAAGTAGTTCTCTATGTTCAGAGTGTAATAGAAAACTAACTTGATGAAATAAACTCCTGAAACTTATCCCCTCTACATTTAAATATTTCTCTGTGTTAAGCCAGCATGGCATACAAACCTTAGCCCTTTGACAACATGCTGTTGTCAGCTTTCACAGAAATACAGGAAGATAATAGAATCTGAGTCTACAAGTTTTGCAGGGTCACGGGGGAAGATAACACTCCAGTTCCATATACCAGAGGTAGCCAAACCATGGGTTTTGATCCGTATGTAATTTTGACCTTTATATGTGCAGCCTATGCTGCCACTACACTGCACGTTCTGCAGCAGCCTGGTGCTTGACTGGGCACAGACAGGTGCTGGTCCTATAGTGTGATGGAGCTGTGATGTCCTCAAGATGTACCTCACCACTGTGAGCACTCTTTCCTGCTCCCCTCTGCAGAGGCCATCTGATAGATAAGATTCAGGTTTTATGGCTCTTAACATCAGACAACATATGGGTCCTACAGGAACAAGTGGTTTATTCTATACTAATATATACACTTGAAACTTCAACTCAAAAATTAACATCTTTCTATAAAGCTTTAGGCTTTTACTGTGTAATGAAGATTTTTTTATTGACGATGTCAAGCTCTCACTCGGTAGTTTGATCCATTATTTTTATTTGCAATTGTATACAACAGCAAGATTGCAACTTCACAGCAGAAAGCATGAGCCCACCAGAGCACTTGCTATCACATTGAGGATAGAAAACTTTCAGACTGAGTCCTCAAGAGATGTTAGAATAGATGTGTACAAATAACAGCAGCAGAACAGTAATTTTTGTTTGTGATATTGAAGATCTCTAGGAAGACCCTGCAGAGGGACCTAAACAGGTTGGATCATTGGACAGAGGTGAATGGGATGAGGTTCAACATGGCTAAGTGCTGGTTCCTGCTCTTTGGCCACAATAACCCCATGCAGCACTACAGGCTTGGTGCAGAGTAGCTTGAAAGCTGTGCAGAGGAAAAGGATCTGGGGGTGTTGGTTGAGACTCACCTGAACTGGTGAGCTGGCAGTATGCCCAGGTAGCCAAGAAGGCCAACGATATCCTAGCTTGTATCAGGAATAGTGCAGCCAGCAGGAACAGGGAGGTGATTGTCCCCCCTACTCTGGTGTGGCTGCACCTCAAGTACTGTGTTCAGTTTTGGGCCCCTCACTACAAGAACAACATCAATGCCCTGGAGCATGTCTGGAAAATGGCTACAAAGCTGATGTCTGGGTCTGGAACTGTGAGAAGTGCTGTGAGAAGCAGCTGAAGGAACTGGGGTTGTTTAGTCTGGAGAAGAGAAGGCTCAGGGGACACCTCTACAACTACCTGAAAGGGAGGTGTGGGGAGATAGGGGTCAGCCTCTTCTCACAGATAACTAGTGATAGGACTAGAGGAAATGGCCTCAAGTTGTACCATGGGAGGTTTAGGTTGGAAATTAGGAGACATTTCTTCTCAGACAGAGCTGTCAGGCATTTGAACAGCTTGCCCAGGGAGGTGGTGGAGTCACCATCCCTGGGGGTGTTTAAGGAAAGGTTGGACATGGTTTTTAGGGACATGGTTTAGTGGGTGATATTGGTGGTAGGGGGATAGTTGGACCAGATGATCTTAGAGGACTTTTCCAACCTTAATGATTCTATTATTTTATGATACATGATTCTTTGTTTCACATCTGCTTTCTTCTCCCATAGCTGAATCTTGAACTACATTTAGTCATGCTTGATGTCTTGTGATATGCTGCTTAGGAACTAATCACCCAATCACTTAAACAGATAAATGTAAGCTTTCTCCAGGAGCTAGCCTAAATGCAAGTTGTGTCTATACACCTCAGCAGATAGGATCAGAGATGGGATGGGAACATTTGTTTTATTTTTATTCATATTTATTTCATATTTTATTGGTGTTTCATTCAACACCAGTGATTTGCTTCTCTTTCTGTCTGTACTTATAATAGATTTTGATCTTAACCACAAAATACGTAGGTTACCAACATACTACCAACACCTTCTCTCTCATCAGTACAGAGAAAACCAGCTCTCACTGTGCTTTGTGATGAGCACTGATATTTGGACATGTTGCCAGAAGAGGCACAGGTCAGCGTGACCTCTCAGTGTGATCAGCAGAAACATGCTGTTTACAGTAGAAAAGAAGGGCCAAGTATGTCATGTGCTCTGCTTTCCGAGGCTGGAGCATTTCTATGCATGGTTAAAACAGGAATAGGTTTTGGTGTCAAGGAGCTATTCCTACTGATAACTGAATCATCACCAGAAACTTCTAGAGTTAAGTTTTATGTTAGCTGTGCAGAGAGGTATTTAGAATATCAGGGACCACAGTCCCAGTCAACCTCACTTTTGGAATATAAAACTCTTTTCCATGATTTACTAAAATCCTCATGCAAGAAGAAGCAGTAGCTGTTATACTGAGTCTCTTGCCACTATTTGGAAAAGATTAATTGAAAATTTTTCAAACAAAATATGCTTAAAAAATCTTTTTCCAATAACACGTTATTTGTTCCTACAGTAGGAAACCTGCAGCATACATACTTAGATGTGTAGTGTTAAAATATTTTTTAATAATTGGTAATCCATAGAGCAAAATTATCCTCTTTTTATTATTTATTTCTTGTGAATAACAGTGGTTTGTTGTCTCAGATTATTTTGTTGTCTCGCATTGGAAAGATTTAACAGGAAAAGCAAAAAGAACCTATCTCCAGAGAAATTTTTGGTATTCTGGAGAAAGAAATCCTTTGATAAACACGGAAAAGAGCAAAGTAGGTTGAAAGATAATCTTCACATGGTTGTTCTAGTTTAAAGGAAACTCAAGAATGCAAACAAATATCTTTCTAACAAAAGGGTAAGAAGATCATTCACAGATTGAAGTAATGAATAAGGCTCCACTAACATCTCAAAACTTTATGAACCACTAGCAGCAATTTTAAGCAATAAATTCTGATCAAGCTGTTCCTAATGTTTCAGATGCCAACTACTGTTTGAAAATAAACCTATACAGTCACAATATCTAAAACTCTGAAACAGTGAAGTTTCAAAGTTTTTTTCATTTTTTTTTTTTTTTCCAGCTGAACATCACCTAAGGGAATAAGGAGTTTAATGCCTTGTTTGCAAAATTACATATTGAAGAAAGAGCAATGCCAGAATTAATGTCTCTTTAATGTGAAGCTATTTGATCAAAAAACAATCAGAATTTTTAGGTCTCATATTGAATGCCAACAAATGGCACACAACCTACACCCTCTTGAAGAGGGTCTCCAACCTCCTTGCACACTTTTCTTGCTTACAAAGTATATACAGTTCTTTCAACAGGTCTGCAATTTTAACAGTGAAATAGGAGGTGAAATATGCTCAGACTACCCATCCCATCCATTTAACTATGCCTCTTATGCACAATTGTTTCAACAAATGTAAGCCAAGCTGAAAAAAGGTGTTTGACCTCTATAATGCCTTGTATAATTGTTTGAGGCTGAACACTGTGTGGAGTTGTGGATTTGTTTTCACAAACTTTTGTCTGTATTATTTTATCCTGGTTACATATCTATGTCCTATCAATTATCAAAGTGTCCCGATGTTAATGAAATAGTGGCTGTGTACAAAACTCTTTAAAGATCTCTGACCTTATCCTTGTGATGGAAGGTATTCTCCAAAAAAAAAAAAAAAGAGGTCTGAGTTTCAAGCTTCAGAATCATACACATTCACTTTTCATTGCACTTATTTCTCTGTCTTTGAAACACATAGCCTCTTCAGGCTGTATGCATCTGTCACAGAACTGTTTTTTGCCAGGTTAATGTCTGTCACTAATGATAGCCTACCTGGAACAACTACCCAAAGAAATGGGACCTGACTGCTTCTGCCCAGATCAAAACTCCTACATTAACTGGGTACAAATGGAGTCTACTTACCAAGGTCTAGGTACAAGGTGGTTCATTCATTCTAAGAAGTGCGATGAATGGTAATCATGACTAACTGGCTAATGAACTAAAAATTCCTTGAAAATCCATCTTACTTTTCTAAACTTCTACTTCAGTGTAATCAGCAAAAACATAGAAGAGCAGATGCTGCACACATGAAGTAAGTTACTATGGCTTGCCTGCGGTAATAAAAAAAAAACTTCAGTGGTGATGCTAGCATTTAAGCCACTCTAGATTTCTTAATTTCATCTGATTATACATGTGATGACTCCTGTTTATTTCCATATAAGATGGTTGAAAACAACTTCAGCAATATTTACCTTTAAGACAGTTTTTACTTTCCTACTTCAAGAGTATTTTTGGGGGTATGTTTCACAATAGTTACTGTTGCATTCTCATTTATGCTGAGTTGCTGGTATACACATCCAAACACATCCAAATATTAGATAGTAGCTTGCTTTGCTCTTCTGAATGACTGTTGAAGTTATTTCAGTGGAAAATTATCTGCAATTTACTCTTTTAATGCTATGCAGAGCTCTAATAAATGCAATGCTTATTACACAAGTGTTAACAGCAGTTGTCTATGTAAATTCTCTAATGGTGTCAAAATCTTTTGTCTCATTTCAACAGAACAGTCTCTGATGGGTATTTTATTTCATTGTTTTATTTCATTGTTTATTGCATGTCTTTAGGACCATGACAAGGTTTGTCCTTAATAGAAACCAGGATACATATATATATATTTATAAGAGGAAGTTTAAGACTTCCAAACTGGTGATTAACACATTCAAGGCATGAATAGGAAACAAACAAACAAAAAAGTTAAATGTAACTACCAGTAAGTTTCATATAGCAAACTCATGCATATACAAGAAAGCTGGAAGAAGTCTGAACTGTGGAAGTTCATATAGGCTGTTAGGAAGATATCACTCTGCACCTGACTGTGCTCAGTAAGCATTCTAATTCCAGCAAAGCACTTTGCCTGAGAAAGTAATGAAGACGTGCTTATTTTGCTTTCTAGCATCATTAGATTTGCAACAGTTGGTTCTGCCCAGTTAACTGTTTCAATAATGCTGTACGAGTTAAAGATTCCCATGGTTTCCCACCCCATCCCACCCCCCTCACAATCACATGCACTAGAAAGGAAGTGTGAGCAGGAATGTACTACCAGCCCTGGGGCTGTGTTGTTTCAGGTATACAAAGCTATCCGGTCTAGCACATTAACATGGGAAATTTCTAGAGTGCCTTTCCCTTTTCAGAGCCAAATAAATCATTTATTTATTTATTATTATTATTTTTTGACAATATTAGAACTTCTTCCAAAATAATCACATTATGGATATGTCTACATGATTCACACAGGAAGTGAAAATGGACAGCATACAAGACTTCAGTTTCCTAAAAGCCAACATTTCTAGATGTCATGGCTTCCCTCCAGTATGTTACACAGAAGTTATACTGCAAATGCATCTATCCTACCCTATTTTAGCAATACTCTCCAAGTTCTTTGATTCTTGAACAGGTAGGAGGTAGGGTCATGAGATAGCAATACTACAAACAGAAGTATGCTAGTCCTGTGCCACACAAAATTAAGTACTTAGAAGATTCTGGTGTTTGTCCTGCTCTTAATTACAAGCCTGTGAGAAATGGATCATATATCATGCACAGAACTCCAAGGTCAGCTTTGTTGGTTTATTAATCCTAATGCAGTATCAGATCATAAAAGTAATTTGAATGAATTGGTAATGTGATTTGATAATGTTCTGATTAATGCATTACCATGAACTGAAGAGACAGATTAACCATACCATGAATTGTAACACACTAATTCTTTGCTGTAGCTCTAACAACTGAGTCACATGCAGTTTCAATTATTTTATATGTTTGGCAGCCATTCTTCCCAATGGAACAATAAGCATTAACACAATAATCTGAAAGAAGCTTATAAAAACAGGGTTGACATAAGTTCTTTCTATTAAGAAATATTTGACATTACAATGCCAGTTTTGTTTTAAACATGCAAACTTATACAATTGAAAGATCTTGATCTGAATGACTTGAAAATACATTCAAATTTGTCATGCTCCACTAATATGTCAAATCATTGATAGTCCAATAAATTTGTGTTATTTCAAGAGAAACTCATGAAAAACAATGGGCAGCAGGGGTTAACGTGCTCTGAAGAGAAAGAGCTCTTCTGAATTAAGCCGCACTTTAAATTGGAGACATTCAGTAGAAGAACGATGTTACAACTGCTGCTGCTTTTAAGAATGCCTCATGCTTCACACAGAGTTCTTCACTTACAGACTCCCTAACCCTTTACAGAGGTTGTAAATATCATGCTTATATTTTGCAGATTTCATATTGAGAAGCTAGATCTGAGAAGTGAATTCACCAAAGAAAGAAAAAGAATCAGTTTCAGAAGTGGGATTAAAAGTTTCTGTCTCTTCTGTCCATGCTATGCAAACTAGATTTAATAAATAAATAAATAAAAATGTGAAGAGACGTGCTTTCATTTGTTTCACCATTTGTATTTTAACCCAGCTTGGTCTTCTATTCCATCCATTATGCTAAACATTGTCCTATGCCAAGCTACTAATGAATGAACCTAGAATCTGGACAACTTGTTTGACTCCATTACTTCACCTGGGTGAAAAAGCTATGTAAGATCAATAGACACACCATGTAGTTTTTACACTGAAAGATATCATGTTCCCTCACCAAAAGGCAGAAATTGGTAGTTATCCTTCCTCAGCTTCCTTGTGAAGAAACTTTCTCCTACAGTGGGACTGCAGCTTCTTGGAAAAGGTAGCCATTTATCACAGCCCAAAATGAAAGCATTCCTTGGACACAAATGTCTTTTTCTTCCTTTGTCTAATTACTGAGGAGAAAAGTGAGAAGGAAATGTCAAAACAGTGAAACAGTGGTGTATAGAGAGCAGTCACTTTGGAGCTCAACCAGCTTTTGTGAAGGCCTGGGCGATTTGTCAAATGGTTGTGGCATAAGTCAAGCCCTGAGGTTGAAAGGTCTTGACCTAAGGAGTGCTGAAATCAGGCAGTATAAGCAAGAGGGCTGCTAGAAGTTTCAGCTGTAGTGGAGATGAACAATGATGGGTGCTGGACACAACAAAACCTCATCTGCATAATTCAGGTAAGGAATTTTATTGAATCTGACAAGTATGTGACAGGCTGAGAAAGAGAAAAGAACATGCTCTTGCTGGGAACCTTTAAAGCTCTTCAGTTAAGGTATGTGGAAATAAATGACAGCTAATCTCTTCACTAAAAAAACTGTAAACAATGCCATTTTACACAGGGCTCACCCATGACCTTTTCATAGATCAGGCTATCCACTTTCAGGCCAGGCCACAGAACTTATCACAAACAATGCTGCAAATTCGGATTGTGCAGTAAGAGACTTACCTCTTGCAACTACTTCACATAGAGTTGCTATTTGCTTCAGCAAGTATGTATCAGCAGAAAGATCATGACTTAAATCGAGTCCAAAACCCCTCATGGCAAATGGAAAATCCATGTGGAGACTTTTCAGTGAAAGATTTTTATTATTATTACTATTATTTATTTTTATTTTTTACATTTTTGGCTTGTAGTTCATACTACAACTACAAATCTCAAGCCATAAGGTGGCTTGAGATTTGTAAGGTTATAAAGTGACAGGACAACCCTTCTGCATTGAGACCTGTTGATACCATTGAAGTTACCAGTGCTTTTAAGATCTCTCATTAATTTCAACATGTCAACTTTCACATATGCATATATATATATATATATTAATTTTAACCTCTTGCTTCCTTCTTAAGTATTCTGCAGGTAGAGAACAGCATGGTACATTTTACACATTGCAGTTTAAGCAGATTATGTAGTTGAAAAGAAAAATAAGAAGATGCTGACCATGGGCTTTAGAGAAAAAAAATTTAAAAAAAATCTTTGTTGCAATTGTAGTTCATAAGCAATAAGATAAATATAACATTAATACATGTACAAAACACAGAAGCAGTATCTGAAATTCAGATCTGGCCTGTATGTGAAATTTAACCTAGCCAAGTAAAACACAAAATGACCATGAAGACAGGAAATATATATTTTTTATTTTTATTATTATTTTTTTGTGAATACCTAAACTCTTGAGAGTTGTTTCTTAATCTTAACACTGAATTCCTGCATTGAATATCTATAAAAAGGCTTTTCTTTAGGCTTTGCTGCCTGTTGCAGACCTCTAAGCCTGACAAGAAAACAATTTATTATACAGACTGCTGAATGATTGCAAAGAAAGCTCAAAATCTACAGGAACATGGTGTAACTGTGACTTGCATGAGTAGTACAACTCTAAAACTCTTAAATGAATACAAAAATGAAGATTAGAGTGACTTTGTAATTTGTGAGTCACAAAATCCCCAAGCACTCCCTTGGATTACAGGCATAGCTATTTCAGCAGCATACAGCACACATGTATGTTTTTACCAATCTGTGGATCATTCCACCTAATGGGAAGCAGTTAAGAGTTCTGGCTGGATCAACTGTGGCTCTTGGTGTTCTAAGCAGTCCAATGCATAATTCACAAGGCTTAATGAATATTCCAATTCATGACAGCCAACTGGCTCCATAGGTCACACCTCCCAGTCTCATATAAATAAAGAATGAGATACTGGAAAGCATACCAGCTGAACCCACGCAAGTGCCAAAAACATGCATATTAATGAGGTGCAATAAAAGATATCCTTTACTCTCAGGAAGTGCTTCTGTTGTTTTCCAGCTTGAGAGGGAGAGTGGAAAAGTTTGCAGTGCACCTATAAATACACCACACCGAGCATAAGCAAAACTTTCCCCCAGTGAAACAGGGAGTTGGATTGTAGCAACAGCATTTCAAACCCAGTCCCATCAGATCTACAACATCCTCAGTCATTCCCACTACAATAGCGAAACCCATTCTAGAAACGTCCCCACCCTCTGCTCCCATGTTCCCCTACAAGTCCCAATTTGGTAACTAAGGAGAGGAAGTGCTTCAGCAGGGCTGTTCTTTTATGTACTCTGTTTAGACCTTGGAACAGGATGAATGGTAGCTTAGATGAATGCATTTGTACCATTTTTCTTGGCCCCAGACGATGTTTCCTCACTACCATGACATCTGAACAGAAGGAGAAAACATCTCCCTTTTGTGGAAGGCTAATTTAATTTGTACCTTCCACCTAGGGGTAAATATGTTTGTCTGTCTTTCTAAGCTCTCTTTGCCCACTTTCTTTTCTCACGGGAAACCTTGCTGAGTCAAAAGCAGGATATTGCTTAGTGCACTAACTTTATTTTAAAGTAATTTAATTTTAAGCATACTCACACCCACCCTAAAGTGAAGCAACTGTAGGAGCTCCACTGGGACAGCCTTAATGACTTTTGCATGTCTCTTGTGTCAGAGACATCAAGGAGTTGTTAGGGAGGTATTTGTCTTTTAAAATAAATGCTTTAAAACAAGACCTCTCTTTTGCAGTATCCTCAACATAAGATGTGTTTCCTTATTCTAAAAAAAATCCTCCAGCTTTGCACATTGACCTACCACCTTTAAAAACCAGCATTACAAACCATTGACCTTTGCTCTTCTCTGATCTGGTGTTATATGTGCTTTGACCTTGTTTTGTCTGAAAACTTTGTAAAAGGATTTAAAATAAACAATGAATGCATTTCTTTATGAAAAATGGCGGTGAAATATGACTCAGATGACTCAGAATTTACATCCCCATCATCTGATTTATGCATGACTTCTTTAAATTGGCAAATATATTAAGTTAAAGACATTATTTAATCCACTACTGAAAAGTTTCTATAATTAAAAAAGCAATATAAGGTAAAGAGTAGGAAAAGAAAACTGAAATTTAAACTGAAGTGTCATTTAAAGCACATTTTGCTTATAGTATTGTTGCAACTCCTTTTATTTAAAGCTTATCTCTTATTAAAATGGCAATGACACACTCAAGAACCTACATATGAAGCAATATCTTGCAATTTTTTCCCTTTAAAAAAATCCATTTTAGTGTTATTACCAAGTAAATATTTTGTCATCCTGTCAGATAAGAAAAAGAAAACATACAACACTTAAAAAGATAAAGTATATTTCTAATAAATACGGTAATAAATATCACAGGTACTAATTTTACCTGTACCAGTTATGTGTTATTTGCATTATATTTCATCAATGCTTTTTCACAATAATTTATACTCTGTGTTTTGATCAGAAATGTGCATCACTCTGTTCTCTGATCAGAAATGTGCATTTCTGTCATGTTTGAAAAAGAAAACATAACAAGTAAACAATAAAGTATATTTGTAATATCTGTAGTAATAAAATTCACAGGTACTGTGATTTTACCTGCAGTTTTTTGTGTTGTTTGTTTGTTTGTTATTTGCATAATATTTTATCAATTTTTTTTTTCTTTTTTTCTTCCCAATAATTTATGTCCTGTTTTGTGGTCAGAAATGTGCATTTATCATCAGCAAATCACATCAGACTTACAGGGAAGCGAATCTTGGAATCAATCACAACATTCAAAAATATTAATCCTGAAAATATTGCTGTTTTGCTTGGAAAACTTCCTTCCGTTCTCCCTCTGTTGCCTCAGTGTTTTGTTTGTAAAAACAAGCTGCGTTTGTTAGGAAAAGGAAGCAGCTCTCTCATTCAAACTTATGATTTTAGACCCTAAACGTGCAGTAGTGTGACAAGTAGATAACAGGCCAAGTGTGCCCTAGAGCGCAAAGGAGAGGCTGCTGCTTCGTGAGCCTACTCATTCGGCTCAGCACAATGACTAACACAAAATGCCTTGTTTTACCCTCATAATGGGCTGTTTCCTCAGAACCCACAGTGCACATCCACACAGTGTGATTTTACAAATTTTTGAGGATAAAGGTGTGGGGCAAAATCCTGTGTGGAGATGGCTCAGTGAGTAAGCAAGGCCAAAAGGTAGTTGGTGAATAGGCCCCTTTGAGGAATGGCTGGAGGCCAGATCCTGCCCTCCTGTCCAGAATTTGGATGTTGGAAACAGTGGCTGGGAAAAGTGTGGCCCTGAGGCCCGTATTATGAACACATAGTGCTGGTGAGCAGAACCAAAGGTGGCACATGACAGCGCTTTTGTCCCATGATGGAAAAGACACAGCTGAAGTGCAAAGAGGAGGGGGAGGAAGGTAAAAACTGAGCGACTCTAAAGTACTTCTCCGAGCTTCACCTATAGACCTCTTAAGTTCTCAGTGCTTCAAACAAACAGCTCTGGGGGCTGCAGCTTTCACTTCAAACTCCAAAGCTGACTTCCAGGACCTTGCCTCTGACAAGAGTGGAAAACCTCGTTAGCAAAATCTGTTAAACATTTGCTTTGTTGTGTAGTAAATGTCTTTAAGGGGTATTAAAGTGGTCACAAAATGCCTGGCGTTAAGGAGATAGTTATCTCTAGGGCTATAAAAAAGTATTTCCAGTGTTATTGCTTAACTGTGTAAATCAAGGCCATCCACCGGTCCATTAGAAACTAAGCTCTTAAGGCCTACATGGACAAAAGACTTGGTTGTTTATGTAGCAACAACATCTGCTTACACTCAGACTCATTGTCAAAGAGTTGTTGGTTAAAAGCACAGGATCTCTTCTCTCTCCATTTCATGCCATATTATGTTTCACGCGGGAATATCTAGTCTCTGAGGCTTGACCAGTGCTTTTATCTGTTGGACTTTAAAGACTTAGCTGCTTGTAGTGAGAATCAGATCATCGCCTCCACTGCAGTCCGGAGGGCGCATTTCACTGGACAGTTGAAAAATTTCTTTTGGTCTCCAGACAACTTTCTGCAAAGTATTAGCTTTCCTGTGCTGCTCTGAAGCTAGCGCTCCTGTGTAAACAGCTCTCCAGTTCACTTTGAGATAAAATATGGTGTTTGGATCTGAATTCCTCAAATACTATGCATGCACAACAAAAGACTATTAATTCGACTCAAGCTGCAAAACTCTGACGCGTTCTCCAGACATTTTGATTAACATTGCTGGCAAACAAAATGATCCTGAGCTTTGCTTGCTGACACAACATAGCTTTTCTTAGACACACATTACTAATGCAGTCAGAAGAGGTAAAATCGTGTTGCAGTTAATCAGACTACTTTTGAAGAGAAAGCACCTGAAGAAAATAAATTGACCCTGCAAATTAGCAGTGTTTCATTTTGCTACTCTTTTGTATCCACATGCGCTTGAGCTTAAAGATAGAAAATGCCTGAGGTATAAATTTATTTAAATAGTCTAACAGAAAGAGTTCCTGCCCCTAGCCTGCAGGGTATACCAGATACAGCAGTGTCCTATACAACTCAAAAACCCATAGGAGAGACCTAGAATAAACCTAAGGTATATTTACTGCAGACATAAGAAACCTGTGATACATAGGGATGACTGTTTTGCCTTTAGACATCATTTTAACAGTATTCTACCAATTAATTTTACGGCAGAGTTGCAAAGCATGTTGTAACAACATGATTGTCAGAAACACAGTCATATACCTGTGTCAAAATTCCAACAGATTTTGTAGAGGACAGAAGTGTAGGATGTTGCATCTGATTTATTTATGTATGCTGATGTGACTACATATCCCCATGGCCCAAAACCTCGAGAGAAGGACTGAAAGGTGAACAGAGGTGCAAAGGGGATACTGGGCAGAGAGGTGAGGTGAGGACAAAGAAAACAAAATGATGGCTTAACAGGCAGAAACCCGCAAGGCATTCTGGGGAAAAAAGTCTAAAAACCTTTGAATGGGTAACAGTGGGTGACAGATATATTTCTGATCCAGATATCCCTTCAGGGCTCATGAGTACAGCCTCCGAATATTGCCGCCAATTGCATCATACAACTTCTTAAAAGTAAACAAGCACTGTTTAAAATCCTTTTGCTGCTTCACATCATTTCCCCTGACATATGTTTTTGTTCTGGAAGGTTGTGGCTTTGATAGTTAGAAACATCTAATTTCTGGTGTAAAAGTGCTCATGCACAGTGGAAATAAATACATTTTTTTTTTTTTTTTTTTCTTAAACAGTCTTTCTCTCTCCCAGGTATGCATTTATTTATACATGCAGTTATTTATAGGGAACAATTCTGGCCCTGCTCAGCCCCCTCATTTACAGAGGCAAATGGCCATACCCCTTCAGTCTTCCTTCTATGCTATTTCCTTGACTAATTTAATTCCCCTTTTCTGCAGTTCAGTTTTCTTTTTCTCAAAGATACACAACCAATATTACAGAGTTCTGTGGATGTCCAGGATGTTTCACCAATGTCCAGCATGGAAGTATCATACTGCTCTTTTCTGGCACATCTTAGCATCATACTTGTATTTGTCAGAGCTCTGTCATTGAGATCTCCTCCTCCCTTGACTAAATCCTGCTCTCAGACTTCTCTGCATATCCACAAATTCCTGTTATTTATGTGCCTAGACTTGCACTTTCTGTTAGTAAATTTCATCCAATTTCTACTAATTTTGTTCAGAAAGCCACAGTTTTCTAACAAGCAAAAGGAAACACTTGTCTGTTTGCTGGCCCACATACCACTTTGAAGTGCCTTATACAAATGCCATGTGTTGATAACCTTGTGCTAGAATTTCACCTTTCTGGTCATGCCCCTTCATTCCCGTGTCCTTTCACCTTATCTTATACCTTTTATTGTTTGATTCTTTTCTCTGCAGTATCTAACAAAAAGAGGAGATAACACAGTACTTTCCCAGTCTTGTCTACCTCACTGCTTCTGCAAGCTTCTGTTTCAGAGAGAATGATGCTCTGCTTCACCATCTGCACCAACAGCATGTACAAGGAAGCTTTAAGAATTTTAAGTGTTTAAAAACTTAATAAAATATCAATTTAATTTAGAATCTAGGTACGCAAAATGAGTCAGCTGTGCCCAGTCTGAAGGCATGTACTCCCAATGCAAAATGATTTCTTGCATAAACTGCTGAAGCCCTGATACAGCACTTTGTAATGATATCTGTTAAGGTATATAGATGTCTGTTTCTGTCTTCATTAGGAATGGTACTTAGATAAATTAAGAAACTTGAGCTGATGCGACATTAAGGCTTTTGAGAGGGATGTTTTCTCATTTTTTATTTCTTTCTTGCTTTACATACAGGACATCTATACCAGGTTGACAGAAAGGTCAGACTTAAGCTCATGACATTTCAAGAAGAATGGAAGAGTTGAAAAGGGGGTGCACTGCACTCACACAGGACAAGTATAATTCAGAACTTGCCCCAAGGAAAGGAAATTTTGAGGCATTACATCATTAATATAAATGTGGACATTGGGATGAAGGAGTGGTGGTGTGTTACCAGCAGCAAAGAATAGAGCACAGCGGTGCAAGATTAAGGAAGGAAAGAAAGGATTCAAGAGATAAAGCATGGAAGTACTACTGCAGAATGTAAAGAGTCTAGCTGACCAGAGTGTGGCTTTATCAGAAACATACCTCCAAAGCAGGATCTGAATTAGATATGTTTATTCTCCTGATTTGAGACCCAGTGCATTCTCACCTAGTAGCTTATTGCTTCTGAGGTTGTTTTCACAGACTTGACCCCCATTTGTGGTGTCATGTAATACAGTTGTCCCCTTCCCTTCCCTTCCCTTCCCTTCCCTTCCCTTCCCTTCCCTTCCCTTCCCTTCCCTTACCTTCCCTAACCTTCCCTTCCCT
>CM021763.1:82207154-82218618 GCA_011075105.1 Heteronetta atricapilla | reverse complement strand
TCCCTTCCCTTCCCTTCCCTTCCCTTCCCTTCCCTTCCCTTCCCTTCATCCCTTTTCCCACTAATTTTAATGAATAGGAAAAAAACAAAAATAGTTGAAGGTGGAGCAGATGTTATAACTGAAACTTGCTTCTCACTGGTGTAGTAACACAAATAGCCACACAGGCTTCTGCGTTTTCTGACTGTGGTCACACCACTCGCAGTAATGAGTACATGACAGTGGTGAAAAGCTGTCTCCTGGTCTAAAAGCAAAAAACTACAGACATATTCAGATGTTTTGGTTCTTGAAGTGATACAGATGATATTCTCATTACCATCACAACCCCCCTGGGACCTCTGTATGGCATTGACCTCAATTCTGTAGGTTTTCTTTTTTTTTTTTTTTTTTTTTTTTTGAGATGTTCAGGACTGAATTTGGTCAGAACTGTCAGTTTCAGGAACAGTCTTGGTTGCTTCAGGTGGGTAGTTTTGGGAACATTGTGAACGCATGCTTCTGGCTTGTTTTGGTTGGAAATAGGCATGGAGATACTCATTCCCCTCTCCTGCCATTTGAATGAGCAAGAGTGCTTACCAGTCTTTGGAAATCTTTCTCCTGAAAATCAAGAGAAATTGGTTGAGAGTAATGCTCGCCCCACAGATAAATTAAAAAGCCTCCAGGAATAAATTGCATGCCAGGACCTTTCTGAGAACAACACAGCATCACCCACATTCTCTGTCCTCTCTTTTGTGCCACTTAGCTTGCACCAGCTGCAGTTTCATTGTATAGTTGGACTGGATTAACTCTAGCAAAGATTAAGCAAAGATTAACTCTATATGTAGGCACAGTTTAGTCCAGGTGGCTTTGGTCTCTTTAGCTATGTGTGTTGTGGTTTAACCCTGTTGGCAGCTAAACACCACGCAGCCGTTCGCTCACTCTCCCCCGTCCCTCTCTGGGATGGGAGAGAGAAATGGGAAAGTAAAGCCTGTGAGTTGGGATAAAGACAGCTTATTAAGACAGGAAAATAATAATAACAACAACAATAATAACAATAATAATGATACTACTACTACTACTAATAATAATGTGTATGAAACAAGGGATGCACAATGAAATGGTTCACCACCTGCTGACCGATGCCCAGCCTATCCCCGAGCAGCCACCCCAGCTAGCCACCCCTATTATTTTTTAGCATGACCCCAGATGGTATGTAATACCCCTCTTGCCAGTTTGGGTCAGCTGTCCTGGGTCTGCCCCTCCCAGCTCCTGTAGCATCCCCAGCCTGCCTGCTGGCAGGACAGAAAGAGGAGCTGAAAAGTCCTTGGCTTGGTGTAAGCATTGCTCTGCAGCAATTAAAACATCAGCATGTTATCAGCACTATTCTATCCTAATCCAAAACATAGCACCCTACCAGCTACTAGGAGGAAAATTAACTCTATCCTAACTGCAACCAGGACAATGTGTTATGTTTTCCCATTGTTAATTGCAGTATGTCCTTAAAGTTTACCTTGCTTGCTCAGAAAAAGAGCAGGTGTTATTGTTAGGTCCTTTTTTTTTGCGGCCTGGGATCACTATGAGATATCCCACCAGAAACCTGGGATTACTGGGAGGCTTTCAATCCATATTACCATGGAAGAGCTTCCACTGACATCCCTAAAGTTAGTCAAGCTTATTGTCTGCATCATCTTGTTCAGTAGAAATTAGATGTTTGCAAGCCAGGGGGAATGAAAAATGAAATGTGGAAACCAACACGTAATTAGGATTAAGACATTCAGGAAGATAATTCTTCTTTGAAAGAGCACTACATTTCATTGCCAATAGTTTGTTGGTGGTATAGAAGAAAATGCAATCTGTGAAAACTTTTTCTTTTGACAGAAAGAAGCACCTTAATAAATGCCACTAATGATGTCATTAACTATAGTCAAGTCTACAGATCCATAAA
This sequence comes from Heteronetta atricapilla, assembly GCA_011075105.1. Taxonomy (NCBI): domain Eukaryota; kingdom Metazoa; phylum Chordata; class Aves; order Anseriformes; family Anatidae; genus Heteronetta; species Heteronetta atricapilla. Next base: position 82,216,700 of record CM021763.1, on the reverse strand, counting down.
GGGAGGAATATATCTCCAATGCATAAAGATTTGTTAGGCTGGAAGAAGTTGAATTCAACAACAAAACAAAACAAAACAGAGCAGCACTTTATTTTATTCCCCGAACAATTACTAAATACTGTTCACATTGTAAGAAGTTATTTTATTGTTGTTGTTTGCATATTCTGTATGTGAAGGAACTTGTGAAATATATTTAAAACATAAATGGTTAGTATTAAAAAGAACAACATAACAGATATTAACCTTCATTCCTGCATTGAATGAAGAAATGTTACAGACAGCTTTCATTTGAAAAGGTATATAATCACTATTGACTGTGATCAGTGAAATATTAATTTGAATCACCTGTGACATCACAGTGTTTTTTTCTGTCCCCACTTTCAATATTCCAATTTCTTCCATTTTCTACTTTTCACCTTCCTCTTTGCTTCACCATTGCTTTTCCAAGAGACAGTTTATGAAGAAACATTATATGGTGTCCATTTGGGCCTTTTACCTGTTTGGGACTACATTTTAGCCCACAATTTCATCTCTTCTCCATCTGGTGCTCTCTTTTTCTGATTCTCTTTATGTTATACTTTGCTTTTCTTTGCTAGCCAAAGAGTTGCTGGTCAAAGCTTAAGAGCTTAAGTTGGTGGTCAAAGCTTAAGAGCTTAAGTTGCTGGTCAAAGCTTAATTGTGTCCTGATCCTTACAACTAGCATGGACAAAATGCAACCTTTTAAAAAATAGCTGCGAAACTTAGAGTGGAGATGACATAAAACATTGCCAAGATTAGTTTCTCAAAATATTTCTTATCTGCAGCCCACTTGAATGGACAGGACCTGTTTCATTGACAGCGCTCCTTCTTCTGATGCCTTTCACACATTTCTGTCTCAGTTTACATGGTATGTGAATTATTCATGTCCTGCTGGGGATAACCTTGTTGCTGGTTACAGTTTTGGGCAATATGCACCCGATTCATCAACACCCAATTCATCAACAAACATGCTATCCCCATGCCCATGCTGTACCTGTCTGTTGAACTTCACAGTCAGGGAACGGTGCACAAAAAATGATAGCTGAATGCTCTGTCTGAGTACTGGAAATAGTTTGTTCAGCTCCTGTTTGAGCTGTTTGGATGAGCTAAGAGCTAATACCAGAGTCAGGCTAGCCTAACCTGTTGGGTGACTACTTGCAGACATGAGTAGACTTTTGGGATATGGCTGTGTGCCCAATATCAGATGCAGATTTTATTCTGCATAATATAAGTTATGTGTTATAAATATTAATTATATTATAAATAATATAAAATAAACAATTTCACAAATAATATAAAAACACATATTATATTATTAATTATAATTATAAATATATAAATGCATATTAAAAATGCATGCAATAATTTATCTGGAATTAATATATTTCTGCTTTTGATTTTTACAGGCATTTGGGGTGTGGTCCAGGATATTTTCTATTTACCAAAATTATACTCTCAGATAGAGTTAGAGGCAGACACTTTATTAACATAATACACAAAGTAAGGTGATAACATGTCACTAAAGTAGTGATTTCATTTAAACAACAACAACAAAAAGCCCTTTCATGACAACCTGTATTATCCCTCTTGTTTCAAAGACAGTTTAGTAGATCTTACTTTCCACAGGTTACTGGACTGATGTTCCAGGATTTGCTCCCAAACATTTGTGCACATTATGAACATCTGAGTGGGCTCTCAGTATGGGATTTGCAGCCCTGAACATTGGCCAGCCCATGCACTCTATCCCCTGTGCAGATCAGCATTGTGAAGAACCCTCTCCACTGTCACGGTCTTGATTTCAGGGCCTGGGCATGCGTCAGGGTTAGTGTCCTAAATATTTTCAAGACCTAAATATGACATTCTTCCATCTTCACCCATGGAAGTGCTTATATACATATGAATGTACAATTTCATTAAAAATAGGCATGCCTCTTGATCTTCATAGTTACGCAAAGCATGCTTGGAAACAGTGGCTGTTTTCGGAGCCAGTCATAAAAATCTGCAATGTATTTTAGCATTGACATGCAGATATTCACATCCATTCTGAATTGTATGACAGCATTATTTGTTTGTGCAAGGCAAATATGGTACATAGCACAAATCACCATGAAATTACTGAGTAGTTACTTGATCATTTAATTATTGTGCAGTTGCATAATAACTCCATGACTATTGAAGCCCTTCAGATTGCATTAATTATACTCAGAGTAATTATTCCCATCCACTGACATGGATATATGTCATACAGTTTGCTAGACAAGATAAATTTTTCAGAAACTCATGACTGAAGCGAGGATTTTAAAAATGGGCTGGCCAACGCAGTCTTAATTATAGCATTTGGCAGTATGAATTTATTTCACCTAACATTGCATAATGTAATTATGTTATTCCAACAGAAAAGGCTATGAATTGTACTTCATAGCTAATATATTTCTAAGAATGAGATGAAAATATGTAAATAACAATTAAACTAAAACTCCATCACATTCTGTAATAAGTTGGTCCTCTTGTTCACAGTTATACTGTCCTGAAGGTCTGGTTTTAGAGAGCAGGTCTGAGCACTTGTGTGCCTCAGGTGCCTGCAGATGAACTGAGGACCTCTGCTTGCTCTGCATTCAGGCACATCCTCTGAAAACTCATCAACCCCTTCTTCCCTTAATCCTGCAGTGCTGTGTAGCACTGGTCTACCTGCAGATGGGATTCATAGGAACAGATACACAAGTATATCCATCCATTCACAGAGCAGGTAGATATGGATATGTCCATTCTAAGGGGTGGAGAAAGTCAAGGCTTTATCCCAGTTTTCCCTAACAAAACCTGAAGACAGTGCTTTCTAGACAGTGTGGACTGAAGACACACTTTTATCCAAGTATGTGCTCAGAGTTGCTCTCAAAGGCAGAGTTTATATATATCCTTTCTGTATGTATATGTATACAGAAAGCCATGGTTCATTAGACCTGGAAGGGCTAGGTTGATTTTCAGCTCTGCAGGAGGCTTCTTGGCTCATGCTGGGAAAATCAAATGGCACCTTTGCGATGTTCCTGAGCTGTGGGATTGTCTCACCTATTTAGATATTAATTTATTGAGGCAAAGTCAGTTTTCTATGCGCACTCAGCAGAACAGGGCTCTGATCTTGGTTCAAGTAGCTGAATGGCACTGTGAACAAATAAAAGAGGTGGATGCAGGCAGAAGTTGTTGTACCAAGGGCATGAAATGGCATCTGAAGTGTTGTAGCTGACCCTATTAGCACTGGCCAGCTTGGCCTGTCCTTCTGTGTTAGTGCAGATAGGGGTGAAACCTCTGTCTCACTTTCCTTGTTTCGATGAGGTCTGTTTATCACTGTAGCCAAAGTAGAGTCCTGTTCTGCTTGCCTTGTAACCCAGAAATAAGCACAGTAAAATAACATAGAGTCTTTATGGGCATTTTGTAGCATTGTTGGCACTACTAACAGCATTTTGTAATACAGCTTGCCTTATGTATGTAAACAATAGCCACTGCAATGAAGAGGCAAACTGAGACCTGTGATATAGTTGCCCAAATGGGGCACAGGAAGATGTGTGCAAGAAGGAAAATCTGCAAGACAGGAATGAGCAGGCAGTTAAGACTGCTGGTAAAGCTCAAATAATCTTGCAAAACCACCAGGATGGGTAATTCTGCAGATTAGTCCTGCACACTAAGTGAAATTAGAAGTAGTCTTAATCCTGAAAATAAAGTATCAAGAGCAAATGAGATGACATCCCTTTTCTTTTTCTTTTTTTCTTTTTTTCTTTTTTATTTTTTATTTTTTGAGGGGGGTGAGGGCCGGGGGCAGAGATACACAAAAAATGCCTATCAACAAGTGAGGCAAGATGGGGGGAAAACCCTTTGGTTCTGAATTCCTTTGTCAAAGAGCTGCTGCAACAAGCCTTAGTCACGAAAGGCCATGAACAACCATATCGTTCCAATAAAGACTTGTCTTAAAGGTTGTTGTAAGCCTGATTTAAAAAATTCCGTGGCAGTGATACTTAATTTTGAAGCTGGAATAGAAATGTACACATGTTCAGCTGCAGCAGTCAGTTTAAAGCACACAAGGATGCCAGGACCCACAAACTAAGGAGAGGAAGGTTGATGGATACTCACAAGATGGGTTACATTTAAAATTATTTTTATACTTTTTACAGTTTAGAAATGTATGAGAAAGTGAACTTCTAAGCTTGCATCAAAGGAACCCGCTGATCTGAGATGAGTTAGATGACATATCAACTGTGTGTCATATACCCTTCAACAAATAATATCTTCAAGTATAGTTAAGATCTCAGATCCTATGTGGCATGCAAAATTTAATTTATGCCACAAAAATCTTCCCACAACTCTGCTCCCCCCTTTTTTCTGCTCACCAGCTGCAATACATACTGGGTAGTTGTTTTTTTTTTTTATTATTCTGAAATTATTCCTATAGCAAATTATTAGTAAATACTTAATATAATATTAATAAAAAAGGCCTGGTTTGTACTTTATTTTTAAATTTTGAAATTAAATCCAGCATTAGGGCCATGCCTATAAGTTCATGGAATAATAGGTGGACAAAGTGGACTTGCTGTTTTTGCCACTAGGAAAAGCACGCTAATCTCTGTTTTTCAGTGCTCATAAAAAACAGATGAAGAAAAAGAGTGGTTCATGCCTTTTCCCACCTTTATACAGGAGCTGAGAGTAACTTTGAACATAGGAAAGGGGGAGAGGTCGACCACCTCCAGCAGGTCACTCCCCCCATTCTTTTAAAATGTGAATTTCTGCTAAAATGATACAGTGAAGTGGCTGATGTTGTTGATACTTAAATCAATCTTCAGAGTGCATGCTAGCTCAAGCTAAACAGAATAATTTCCAGGTGGCAATCAGGGGTAAGCTGGCATGCCTTGATGGTCTGCCCAGCTTCCATGGCTCCATCCCAAGCCCACTCTAAGCTGTGTTCTCACACCAGAGATGGGCTCTCCATAGCAGCTTCCCAGAAGCTGTTTTCCTTTCTATAGGGGTTCTCTGTGTCCAGGACCAATGATGCCCACAGGGTTGTGAGCAGGATTGGTTTTTAATGAAAAACAGCATTTTTTATTTTTTATTTTATAAAAAAGCTTAAATATCTAATTATCTGCTTCCTGAAGTCAGGCTCGAGGGGTCCTAAAAATGTTGTTTCAGCCGTAATATTGTCTGAAATTATGTACCTTGAGAAATAGTATCCTGATTCATTAGTGATATTTTGGGGAAAGGGAAGGATGGTAAACTAATCAGAATATCTGTGAGCATTTAAAGCAGTGTGTACTCTGGGAGTGTTGTACCACACATAATTGCTTAACTTAATGCAACTTAAGCTTCAAAGCATTGTGTTAAAATGTCCAGATCTGACTGAATTCAAGGAGACATTTTTAGGGGATTTCTGAAGGCTACACATAAAATAATGGTCAGTAACTGTAAGAATGCGGGATAAGGCATTTGTTTCTGGGTTTTTGGTGCATTACTTCAGTACATTTTATCTATGAATTGCCTTCATGATTATGCCTGCCACTATCATTTAAGATGTTTACTGATGTTTTACCATTACCTTTGTCAAGAAGCAGTGTCCTGGAACAGAAAACTCAATAGCTCTTTCCCATAAAGTCAAAGAAACCAAACTAATCAACATGGAAAGTTGTTCTCTGTCCCTTATTACTAGCTTGTCCTTGAATCAAAATGTTGAGAATTGATATCAAGGTACATACCTAATAGCTTTATTGAACGTCGCCACCACATAGGTATCTATGTGGTCTTGAATAAGCATCCAAGCTGCTGTGCCAGCATACTTGGGGATCATTTTTAGGATTTACAACTTTTATTTATTTATTTATTTATTTATTTATTTTTTCAAGGGCAATCTCCTTGGTGGTTCCAAAGTCTAAAAGTCACACACTTGGATGATAAGTTTTCAGGCTTTCAACTAGAGTGTTGTACTGTTGTACTCTACTTTGCCAAGCACTTCTCATGCCCTCATCCCTGATAGATACCATTAACAGAAAGCTTCAGGTTGTCATGAGACAGAAAGCAGAATAAACACTCTCTGCCCTTTCACCTAGCAGTTTGTAAACAGAGATTAAATTAACAGCATGTGTTGTCTACACCTATAAACATCCTCTTTGGACTTAGGTGGCTTGAAATACACCTTGTCTTTACCAAGAGGGAAAACTCAGTCCTTCATCCATCTTACATTTTTGATATATGTTCTTTCACTTTTGAGGTAAAATCAACGTGCTCTTTTGGTACAAAACTGCGTTCATTAGCAGCCAGTGTGTTTTAGAAACCACTTGACATGTCTCAGAATAATAATCATAAAAGAAGAAAGAATTTACAGTAAATGAAACCTAGAAACTTGAAAATAGTATTTACAGGTGAAATATATTCTTTGTAAGTTAACTTTTAAAAAGCAGGTTGCAAAAGTACTATTTTTGCATCATATTAATGTTACCCTGTGTTTTTCATATCAGTTGAGAAAACAGGAAATCACTAGTAAGCAATTCATTACACTTTGGCAAAAGCTGTCAGCCTCTGCTTAAGAGATTCAAAAATAAGTCACATTGGAGAATGTAAAATACCATTGATTTTAAAAAGCCGAGCTCCCTCAATGGTCGAGATAATTGGTGTGCTTATACTGGGAGACCCAAACAGTATCGTGATAGCCCAGTGACTGCAGACTCCCTTTTTGCATGTAGGTAAAGAGAGAACTTCTACCCTCACCTGTACCAGCTCTGCAGCTGCCTTGGGCACCACATCTCACCTTGTTTGGTTTTGGACAGCCTCTCAGCTGGTGTACCTGTGCACAGCTGTAGGGTATTACCTGGGCTCTGGAGGGGCACAAGCTTACCACCATTTGTCAGCTATAGTCCATGAAACAACCCCAGAACTCCATGTTTTTTGAAGTGACTCCATTAGTTAAGAGCCAAAGCTGACACCTTGTATGTTAACGTTGAAAATGTCTGTAAGCAAATATATAAAACCTACTTCATAACCACGTACAAACAACACTGTCAGCCCTTCTGTAATTTGGGAATTACCGAGTTATTTAGTTTTGTACCTATAAAAGTTTTTTATAGAACTGCGGCTGCCAGTATCATTTTTAGGCACATGAGATCGATCAGATTTCTTCCCCCAACCCACTAAATACAGATTCACTTCAGAAATCAAGAAGTAAATGCTGCTGATTTCTTGGCAGTGCTGTGGGCACAGGGCTGCCAAATCGCTTACTGTACTGCATGAGGCTGCACCGAGAGGCATAAAGAAGAACTAACGGTGCTAGTCACATGCAGCAATTAGCTATGGTAACAGAATTGTTTTTAAACCGGGATTTGGACTTCATTTAAATAAAACTCGCCTCAAATTTACATGTTACAAAGCACTCTGCCTGCAATGAAAGTACTTAGCGTGCTGAGTCTCAGTGATTAGATTTTAATTTCAGGCAGCCAGGCAGGGTTGGATTTGAGGGTAAAAAAAAAAAAAGTACTCCTTGCTTATAGAAAACATATTAATTCATTAGATAAATAAAGATTCACCGTTCCCACCCCTGCCAGAGAATGATTCAACCATTTTTGAAAAAGCTATATTATTAAATATTTCTCTTCAGTCTTGAGCTGAAAACCAATATACCTTGATTAAGAAGTGATTAATATTACTTGGTGAGAAGCTAAGCTGTCATATAATAGTCTGGAGGATCCGCAAAAAGTCAGGAAGATATTACAACACAGCATGAGCTACTCTCTGATCTTCTAAATACCTGGACTGTATTTGCTTCTACAATTTCTGCCTTATCTAACCTTCTTTATGCTCACCTGTAAGTTTATATTAAAGCCCCAGTCAGTAGTATGGCTTCTAACACTGAGGATTTCATACTGTACAGAAATTAACCACCTCAAGTACATGCGTTTGCACTTTAAAATCCTTCCTGCCACTGCATTTCTGAGATCGGAAAGTCCATACAGAAATACCAATGCAAACAGGTAGATATTATAGCATGGAGACATACACTTTGTGTGCATGTGATTTCTTAAATATAGATATTACTGCATTCTAGAGGCCACTAATAAGAGGAATAACAACAACAGCAAAAATAATAATTAACTATGTTGGAGCAGCATGATAGCTGATGGCTATTCTGATGTATTTACGCCAGCTGAGTTATGAATATTTTTAATATTGAGTGTAATCAGACTGAAACAAGTTACAGTTTTATATAAAACAGATGTTTATATAGCTATGAAGTTTCCACAAGAGAAAGACATAATAATTTAATTCATATCTAAAAAAAATTGCAACAGCAGAGCAGACACGGTGCATGAACACGAGTGATGCTCGTGCAAGGTGCTTGCCCTCTGAGCATACCCCAAACTGGGAGGAGTGTGGGGAAATGCTGAACCAGCAGGACAGCGTACCCTCCTGTCTCCCAGTCTTGTCTGCCTGACCATGCCACTCTTGATAACAAAGGGAATTAATTAGCAGATTCAGCTCATGAATGCATCCCTCCAACATGCTGTGGCTTCACCAGCAGTGGCCCTGGCAGTGCTCCAGGGGCACGTCCCCTTTGCTGTACACCCTGTGGGCAGAAGCAGAGGAGCAGGGCTGGAGTTGCAGTGGCTACATGGATATGGAGTGGGAGCTTCTCTGGGAGACCCAGAGGGAGAAGGACGTTTCCTCCTGAGGCCAGTGACTCCTGGGTCGCTCTGGCTGCTCGCCACCCAGCGAGGCTTGTGCTGGTTTATGTAAAAGCAATTAGCGAGAATAAACTCCTTGTGGCCCATGTGCTGCAAAAAAGCATCCATCCACCGAGCTGCAGTCCTTCAGTGAGATGCAAGCTCCGAGTCGGCCAAATGAAGTACAGGCTCTTCTGCTGAATCTGCCTGAAACATTTTTCTTATGTCCCAGCTGTTACAGCACCCAGTCGACGGAGCTGTGAGATGAGGAACATATGCCTGTAACACTTCATTTCAACAGGCTCACTTAGTGTCTCTGACTTTGATCTTTCACTGTATACTTCCTGTAACTGGAGTTAGTTACAGGCTGAAACAAAGCCCAGAGTTACCAAAGAGTTTTTCTCTAAATATTCCTTTTGTACCAGACTCTGTTACCGCATGTGTCAGATGAGCCAGCTGGAGGACAGTGTCTCTGCGAAAATGCTGCTGCCACGAGAACTCTTCCTAGCTGTCTTTGCAGCCCATGGTATCATACTGCCAGGGTAACTCTGGACCAGCTGAAGGTTTTTTTTTTTTTTTTTTTTTTTTTTTAACCTAGTAATGCCCTTTGGGTTCCCTTTTCTGCTAGAAACATCCCCAGATAAAAGCTTAAAAAGCTGTGCAGAAAGTCTCTGTTGGACTCCTAACACCTAACCACTAGTCCTTTATCCTGAACCATCCTTCATAGAAAATAATGAATTTTGAGTACTAACTTTTGGTCTTTAGTGTTAACTGTTCAGGTAGGGATACTTTTCTTTTCTCTTTTTTTTTTTTTTTTTTTTTTTTTTTTTTTTTTTTTTTAAAA
>CM021763.1:82169285-82207054 GCA_011075105.1 Heteronetta atricapilla | reverse complement strand
GTTTTTTTTTTTTTTTTTTTTTTTTTTTTTTTTTTTCTGAACAAGAGTTTCCAAATGCTGCAATATTGTTCTTTTCGCACTGCAGATGGGTGGAGAATGATAACTCTGTTAAACATAAAGTGATCTTTTCCCAAAGAAGTGGCTGAACTGTCAGGAACTAGTTTTGGCTACAAAGGACAGGAAATATGACTAAAAATATATCAGTGAACACACAATACTGCAGAAGTAAGCAGTCTCCAAAAACTTTTTTTTTTTTTTTTTTTTTCCCACAATCATTTATTTACTTGTTTTTCACATCACCATCGTAGAATAACAATCAGATGAAAACTGGGGACCAACACTGCCCTGTCAAAAGATTATTTTCTAACAGCACTGTGTGGGTAAACAGAATATCTTTTACTGTTGTGTCAAGTACTTTGATCCCAGCTATCTTTGTTAAAGGAGAAGCAAGTTTTACATATACATATGAACAACATGCGGGGAGAAAGCTTTGCTAGAATGCTGTGGTTTTTAAAAACTAAGTATGTAAATGTTGTGCTGCATAAGCATGAGGTACGTTTCAAACATATGGCGAGTAGAAATTGAACTAGAATTCAGTTATTCTGGATTCTCATTCCTATGCTCATTTTGTGACAATATGTAATTGCAAAGGGAGTCTTGTCATCTTTGGATTTCAAAACGCCTCAGACTCCTTAATATGTATGTCAGATTGCTTGATTTTTATCATTCTTGTAAGTTGAGGTGACTGTTTAGTGCTCTACAACATCATCAATGATCATTCCTGCAGAGAGCAGAAAAATGAAAAGTCAGTTACAATTTCCAGCATTCTAAACACTTATTCTTCTTCTTATTAGTATTATTTAATTTTCAGTAGAACCCAAGAGCCCTGACTGAAATCATGGAGTTTCCCAGCATATACAAGTAACCAGACAAACATGAAGGAGAAATTACCAATAAGACTAAGAGTGAATCCCCTCAAAATAAATAAATAAGTAAATAAGAAAAACAGCTGAGAGTTATGAAAGAAATTTGCTTATATGTCCTCTGACCTACAAGACAAGTAAAATCAGAATAATTTTACTATTTTCAGTATCATACGTGTGTTTTTGAAGGTTTTTCAGCACTCTGTGGTTATGGTTCATTTTTCCATTCAACTGTTCTGTGGAGGAAGTACTGTGTCCAGATTTTTTAAACTAAGTTAGCCACTTAGAGTGGACAGCAGCTGGAGGCACTTTATTTAGAAATCAAATAGATGCCTGACCTCTTTGGAAATAGCCCACTGAAGGCTCCTGTATGGTTAGGACCTTTACAAGTATCACATACAGTCTTACTTGGATTGAAAATGACAAAAAGATTGAAAGAAAGGTATGACACAGAATCTGAATACATTCAAAATGAAGTTATGAAATAGTCTCTTTAGCGGGATGCAGAGACTCGAGAAGCTCACCTCTTAAATGTATTTGAGGAAGTGGTATGAACAGGAAGATGCAGAGTAGAAAAAATGACCATGTGTTGTGGGTTAACCCTGGTAGGCAGCTAAGCCTCCTCACACAACACTTTAATAAAATTATTGATTCATAAAATTAATACATATACACTTAAGTATAGTTATAGTCCAGAATTTCTTTTAAATTGGTTATCAGTTTGAATAACCAGCTTGAAGCATCTGGAAAGTGCTGTCTTCTCTGAAATTACTTGCCCTCTAAAAAGTGTTGTGAAAAAAATTAACACAGTTGAAAAAGGAACAAATGAAAAAGCTTTGAACAAATGTGTTAAGCACATGGCTTGTTTACATGTCTTGCTACTAATTACATATCTTAAAAAATATAATTTGTGAATTTAATGTCTAAAAGGCTGCTGTTGCAATAATGTGGTGTATGTGTGCATCAGGTCTGCTGCAAGGTCTATGGTTGAAAATATCAGATTTAATCATGCTTTGTTTGCTTTAGTGGAAATCATGCACAACATATTAACAAAATATTATCAGAATATTCTGATATAGGAGAATAAACATGATCACTGATGTGTTGTTGACAGCTGTTAGCTGGAATCAGCTGTACAAGATCACCTCAGCTCCTATTGTTTTTGTCCAACAGGAGCCATCACCCTTTGCTTGGATGGAGGGTTGCAACCTAGGTCCAAAGGACGTGGCTTTCAGGATTTCTGTTTCTGCTGTTTGGAAATAGTCATTTTTGCTGTCTGACCTCTCTCTGAAAGTTGAAGCTCTGCAGGTCTGTGTTGGGAAAACCAGTCAATATCTGGAGAACTGCAGAGGAAATGAAAAATCTCATCCAAAGTTCGAGAGACAGGAAACAACCAGAACAGAGAATACTTCTCAAAAAAATGCTAATTATATACCACACTGTGGTATATAATAAATGGACTTGCCCTCTGTGATGGGCTTAAATAATTGGGCCTGTACAGGGAGGGGAAGGCCATACTAAAAAAGCCACAAAGGGTGATGACACCATGAGGGGTGTCTGAGACTCTTTGGAAAGAGTGGCATCTCATATACAAGCCATTAGGGTCTCCTTGCATCTTCATGTTTGAGGACAAGACAAAAACAGCTCCCTTTTCCTTTCCCAGTGGAGGGAAAAAAGAGGGATGTCCTAGAGCAGGCCAGGTTAATTCAACTGCCCCATGGTTACAGGAAGCATGTGATTTTGGAAATATTTTTCAAATATAATTAAGTTGAGGTAAAACATCTTTTCTGAAACACTGCTCAACAATGAAATGTTTCTGTCCTCTTCAAACTGTTAGGCCTGAAATCCTGCCAACAATACCCTTTGCAGCTGTTTGTATTGGTTCAGTTCCCTTCCTGTTATCCATTTATTTGTTCTGTGCTTGTTAGCATTTTGTGCTAGTTCTAATTTCCTCTCTCTATCTAATCTATGCCGTTGACTCAGTTCAACTGTTCAACTGTCAGATTCCTTTTTTTTTGTGTGTGTATTTTTTTTTTTACTTTTTTTTTCATCTCAAGGTTCACATGTTGTTTTAACTCCTCTTTAACTTATGAAAAACCTAGTATCTCTGTGTTAAATATTGAGAAAAATGTGCTTCATTTGGTTACAAAACAAGGCAGTTTTTTGCCTTTCTATGGATGCATGAAGAGTCTTTGGGATTGTGATTCCCAGCAGTGATAATGGAAATTGCTTATGTAAGCTCCTACATTACTTAAAGTCCCCATTTATTTGTTTAGTAACTAGCTTAAAACCAAATAATCAGATTGAACATTCAGCTTGTTGCAGATTTTGCTGTAGAAAATACATCAGTCTGTCACATTTTTACACTAAACTTTAGGATCAATGTAGTTGATGTTCAAAACACATAAATTTGTACCTAGAGATGGTCTCAAATTCTTACTCCATTCCTACTCTGGAAAAACTAAAACAGAGTTCAGTAAGAGTTCAGCCTTTGAGTTGCATAAATCTGGTTAAAAAATACAGGATTTGTCAATGCATTTTTAATACACACTTGAATGTTACGGAAAAATCCATTGATTCATTGTGACTCCATAGTAAATGCTCACATACCCACCAGTTTCCCCAGACAAAAGACAACAGTACACAGAGGGGTTAATTATGCAGGAGTGACATCAGTGGTCATACCTGTGGTTATCGCACCCTGGCCTGTTTTGACCAAACTCCCTAGCTTGCTTCACCAGGAGCATGATCCAGGGCACAAAGAAATCAACAGCAGCAGTATCCCAGAGCAGGTCATTGAGCTCCCAGGCTAGCACAAATGCAATTGAAATGAAGTTGTCAAAGGGCTTTGCAAAACGGCTGCTCCTGCACTGAAAGAGCATGAGCTGGTTTTGGCAGTGGAAGTGGTTTGCTAACAGAATCAGTGCTTTGTTTTCCAGGCGAAGTCATTTATAAAAGTGAAAACTATTGTCAGTATTTAACACTTGGGTATGTCTGGCTTTATAAACTTAAAAGGAGGCAAAGCAATGAAAGTGTCTCTATTTCTAAATGGGTGTTATAGAGCCTCCAACAGGTGTGGTGAGTTTACGCACCCCCTGCATTTCATTATGAAAGGACATGTGAAGCACAAATGTCCATGCTCTTTGAATATCTAGCAAGATATTCCAGCACATGCATATAGCACTATGTGAACATCTAGCAACAGTTCTGTGATTCTATGAATACTGTTCAGTGATGGTATTAGTGGCTGTCCACAAGTAAGTTCTGAATTCCCAAATGAACACTTTTTTTTTTTTTTTTTTTTTTTTAAGTCAATGGATCCCTCTAAAACTTTCTGTCTCTAGACAAATTAGACCCGCATATCTACCAAAACTGACAGCAAGTGGTAAGTGAAGGTGCTGAGTAGGACACAAATAAACAAAGTCATTGAAAATCAGAGCCCAGGACACTGCTTTTTCAACCCTAAAAGCTGTTAGAGCAAAAAGCTACCAGGCTGTCTGGAAAGTTAGTTATGAGCAGGAACCTGAGAGAAAGCTAAAAGATGTATCTTCCTGGGCATAGAGCCGACTGCAGCATCATATGTGGGAGCTCTGGGCTGGGAAAATACCCTTTGATGCTCATTACAGGTGTGGAAGGAGGACTTCCAGACATGTTTGGTAAATAAGCAGGAGTGTACTAAGTAATATACCTGACTCAGAACATCAGTTTTTAATGGTTTGTTTTAATGATTTATTTAGATGGTAATTTCCTGAATTATTCTGTGTTCCGCGTTGCCTGTGTTTACTCTGCAGTTAGCAAGCCAGCCCAGCAAAGTGAAACACTTCCTCCTAAGGCTCTGACAGTGGTGGGGAACCAAAAGCGACATTCTGCTGCTTTCTGGAGAGAGGGAGCATGCACTCGATACTTATCTCATCTCTTTGAGAAGCCAAATTAAATCTCTTGCAAAGAAAATGAAATGTGGCATTAGGATCCAAGCTTGGGTGAGCTCTTACCAAAATGATTGCTCATGGTTCAGCTCACAATAGAAAACACAGAAGCTGGTATCGTTGCTGCAAATGCTAGGGAGCAGCTAGGTCAAGAGTGTGATAGGCAGCTGATGTCAGTTTACCACTGAAATTGTGTGTGATGTTCTGTACTGTCTTCTCACTGCTTGTGGGAGAGCATGAGAACATATGGCTTCTCTGGAGCAGCCTATGTGGTGAATTAACAGTGTATAATCTCAGAGACAAATATGCTGCCTTGGTCTCGCTTGGCTCTGGGGAGCCAGGCTGGCCACCCCCTGTCCAGCAGTTCTTGTGCTCCTTGGGGTCAGTAACAAGTTTCATTTTATTTTTCCATGATTTTAACTTATTTTCTGTGAAGAGGCCAGAGATGTGTGGCTTATGATACAACAGACTCACAGATTCTGGAGTGCGGGGATGCCTGCTCTTGAGTAGCTCAACCAGGCTGAAATTCTTTGCAGACACTGTAGGGCCGTATGCCAATAATACCTCACATGTGTCATCAGTCTTCTTTAAATGGGATGTCTTGACAGAGCACTTGTTTCAAGGGAGATCTCCCCAGGGTATGGAAGACGGTGAAGGAGTGCCTCATGATATAGGCCATTTATTGCATACATGCTTAGAGAAGATGGTAAGTTCAGTGGGGAAATACATTTATAATTAATTTGAAAAGTTATAGTGAATCCTCTTATGAAACAGTGGAAATACCTAAATGCTCCAGTCAGAGCAGGATTTTGCATTTGTGAGTGCTGTTGTCTGTACTGGCCAGTAGTGGACCAAGATCCATGCTGCATGCTACCATTTTTGCCCTACATGTAGCACAAAACAATTTCCACTCTTTCGGATGAACCACAAGTCAAAATAACTGGATTGAAAAAAAGATGCCATATTTTCTTACATATTTTCTCACATTCAAAGTGGATCTTACCTCTCTGAATATTTGCAAAGCTTTGAGCAGACTATCATCTTGCATCTGGACTACATGCCATCATATGCTAATAATAGTCATTGACTGTTTCACCTCTGTGCCGTCTGAGGCCCATCAAAATCTGGGTCACCTCCTCCTCTGATTTAAGATCTCTCTCCCTCTCTGACATTTAACATATCTCAAAGAGGAAGCTTTTAAATATGTGTCTCCCAAGTGGAGCAATGAATATGGCTGAGCACATACTACCTGAAGATGTGGTGTCTCCCAGAACACAAGTAGGCATTATTACCCCATCACCTTGCTCTGTGTTTGCTTGACCCCTAGCATGGAGAAATACTCACTTCACAGACTCATGGAATTCCAGAAGTTTGACATAAATGGAATTACGTCCAGGAGGCTTTATCCCACCAACTGGGGATGCTCCAGTGACAGGCTTATCACCTGAATCAGTAACCCCTCTGTGAAACTTGTTTTGGCATCTTTCATTAGAGGAAGTGGCTTGAGGCAGAATGAATGCAAAGGTCTGAGCACCTTCCTTCAGCTTAATTAAATAGGATTCCTTCTGTTTTCTTAGTCTGTTGAACAGTCAAGGGAATTCTTGAACTAAGTTAATTTGATCTCATTCAAGATTTGAAACTGATTTATTTCTTCCCTTGCCTTACAGGTTAACATCAGGCTTCAAAGTATTTTATTTATTTATTTATTTATTTAATGTGCCTTTGTGCAATGCACAGGATCCACTCTTTTTTTTTTTTTTTTTTTTTTTTTTTTTTTTTTTTTTCCAAAGAACTAAGGAAGTAAGTCTTTTCTGAGAAAGTTTCAGCTTTTCACACAGTTCTCTGCATATTCCTAAAAGCAGGTGTGACATCAGTCCCCATGTCAAACTCAAGGAGACAGAGGTGTCTTTTGCTTTCAAGACATCCTCTGCACAGCTGAAACTGCTGGTGTGCATTTAGTTTTATATAAGTAATGTTCTGGATCGGGTATGTATATGAGCATTCTGCTCTTGACAGCGCAGACTGAAGTGAAGCAGCTTCTGAAAAGTCAGGAAAAATACCTTCCATCATCCAAAATTATTGTAACCCATACTCCAGTGATCATTGCTGTCACTAATAGGCACACTTCTCCTGATGAAGGTAACATCCTGCAGAGGTGTTAGTTGGCTGGGATTGGACCAATAACCTTGTAGAGGGAACAATGTTGAGCATGAGCTTTTTGTACGAATGCAAAACAGTGACCAGTGCTATTTTGTCCAATTACCTGTGTGCTGAATCTTTAACTTCCTCTGCATAACAACATACCATGGTTATATGCATGTGGTAGGCAAGGCACAAGTAGAGAGTATAGAGAAAGGAACTATCTAAAGAACTTAACATTTAAGTCACTCATTGTGCAATCCAAGAGGTAGGACTACACACCTTTCCCTGACATGCAGAGTTATATGAATATTGTGAAACATGAAATGAAACATGACACTGAATTTTCTCTTCACATAATGAAGGGTATTTTCAGTCAACAAGCAGAACGATGAGATTTATTGTATTTGCATTTTACCTGTAGAAAGACAGCACTGAACTGATCACAAGCAGTAACTACTACAAATTTCACAGAATCACAGAATTTCTAGGTTGGAAGAGACCTCAAGATCATCGAGTCCAACCTCTAACCTAACCCTAACAGTCCCCACTAAACCATATCCCTAAGCTCTACATCTAAATTTGTCCCTTTGAAATCTCCACAAAACATGCGCATTTCAAAAAGATGCAAATACTAATAAATAATGAATAATTTTGGTAATAATGATCTAATTTATCCATTTAAGGAAACCCATTATAAATGTAAACAATAGTGCAATTCAACATTTATGAAGTCCTTGTTTTCTCTTCTTATGGAATTTATTTAACAGACATCACTAGAACTATCCATTATTTATCATCTTTTAAAATTTAATGAATATAGATACGAAAATTGTTAAAAACTGAAATACAGAAAATGTCTCATTATCACATTGATGAATCTGGACTGAAAGTTCAAATCCACAAGTGAAAATGAGTTTGCTGGTCTAAGCTACAGACTATTTGTCTACTAAATAGTTTGAGGAATTAATTCTTCACAGACAGCAAAGTCTTTAAAAAATAATGTATTCCAAAGTCAAGTCTGTGAAATGCACTCATTGTGAGAAGAAAATTAGTTTAAAAAGATGAACTAACTAGAACTTTGCCTAAAATCCCATTCAAATGATTTTAAATGAACTAAATAAAGTAAAGCACTTCACATTTTTTTCTGTGCTTCTGAACCAAATTGCTTATGTGGACAAGATGGGGTAGTACAAAATTAGCTTTAAAAGAAACCAAAGAACAGCTCTTATTTTTGATGTGGTCAAAACTGGGATTTTTCAAAGAGAGAACCTTACAATCTGCTCTTCTAATATATGATGGTAGATTTCAAGATTTCAAAGTCAGTAAGTTTTGAGTAAGCAAACAGAAAACAAGCTTGCTTTTCAAACCAAATTTTATCAGAGCGTTGTGAGGACACTTGCTAGAAATAAATTATAGTTAGCTGATCAATGCAGCATTTCAAGACAAATATAAGCTCTAGTATTCCAATAACTCTTTTCAAGATATGCTAGGTGAGAAACTAATTAAAATATCAGACTGAATTTTCACCTCTCCCATAATTACAGATGGTGGTGCCAGGACATTATTTTCCTGCGAAAGACTTGCTGTTTCCAGTGCCTGTGAAGATCTGCATTATTAGGAGTGGAGGTTTTTCTATTTTATATTTTTTAATAAATAGTCTGTGTAAGTAGTCTTACAATGTTGGATGGTGTCAGAACACAGGAGGAAAAACAAGCATATGAAACAGCAAGAGTCTCCAATCACTACAAAGTATTGCATCTAAGAGTGAATAAACAGACATTAGTAGAAGAGCAAAACTTACTATAAAAAAAAAAAAAAATCTAAAGTGTTGAAAAATAAAAGGCATTGTGCAGCTTACAGTTCTTGCCAGGAAACCATCTATCAGGAGACTACTAAAGAGGTATCATTTTTGGGAGTTTGCCAATGGGACCTGATGATATGCCAAAACAGGTGTCTTAACATTAGGACAAAAGATAAAAGCTCAGACACTTCAATAGTTTTCAACACTGCAAGCTGAGGAGAAAGACTCTACTCCTAAGAGGGACTTTTCCTTCTTTCCCTTGGCAAAATGAAAGAACAAGGATACAGCACAAATTTTAATCAATGTGAGGCCATATCAGAGCAACATAAAACCACATAAACCAGTGTCTTTGGAAGGGTTGTTACTGGGATGCTAAAAGAATATAGTTTTAAAGACTGTGATTCTATATTTATTTAACTTACCCCTCCAAAACCAGCAAAATATTATCCAGCAAATTATTTCCCCCCTTTAAATATATATATATATATATAGTGATTATACTACTCAGCTCCTAGTTTGCCACGCAGAGGATGACTTCATGTCTATGGTTTGAAAGCTCTGGCTGTGCCCATGTTGCCAGGTGGTTGCCTTCTGCAGCTTGGTCTGGTTTTCCAGCCCAAATCCACACACCACAGCTCCCTTCTGCTTTGCACATCCGTGTTTTTTCCCTGAGGAAACCTGAAGATAAGCCTACGTGGGAGTGCGCGCCTGAGTCCTGCCAGGAGGTGAGCTGACATGTGGCCATGCGCTACCAGAGCTGGGAGGCATTCGCAGCTCACCCCGTGTGGGATGATCTCCATTGTCTCAGCTCCCAGAGTCATGACATGTTCTTGCTTTTTCTGTGTGGTAGGAGGCATCCGCAAGTACTTGTGGGGATATGCTACATATGCTACAGTAATAGGTCTTAAAAATAGGCAAAAGGCAGATTTATAAGATGCTCATCAAAGAAAATGTCAAATGTTTTTGACTTCTCTAAATTGGTCTCTTCTTCCTGGTACAAGAATAATTTTTAGCAATGTGAATCAGAAAAAGCCTTTGCTGGAAGTGATTTGAACTGATTCATTTGGCTACAGCACAGGATATATTACCTACAAATAGTTGGATATCTACTGAGTACCTGGTCAACTAAAGTGAAGTATTTCACACAATGAGATAAGTACACAAGGACAAATTCAAGGTAGATCTCCCCCTACAGAAACCTCTGTGTGCTTTCCACTGCCACATTGGAAGAAACATCTGTCTGTTTGCTCAGAAATAGCATATTACAGCTCTTTTAGTGAGTAAGATTACAGTTTTTGATTAATTCACCAGTCTCTCTGTGTTACTTTTCCTAACAAGGTAGGGGACTGTCTGCCATAATCATCATTACAAGGTTAGAATAATGGTGGCATACATCTTTGGTCTCTACCCAAACGCAGCATGTTTTGGTATCAAGACTCCTTAATTAAAAGGCTATAGAGTGACAAGCAAACTAACAGCACTTCACATTAAGCTGAATTATAATACCCAAACACTTTACTGTATTTCTGCCAGTTCCAGTAACTCTATAATTGCATCCGCATTCTGACATACTTCTGCTGATATCACAAATGCGTTGTGGCATCTGATCCTGAAACACACCCCGCATTTTGCTAAGCTGAGAACAAAAGGGTAGCACATGTGAGAAAATATTGGCTCTGAGCACAGAGGAAATATGCCTGGGTAAAACACCACTGCACCACAAAATGCATGCCCCACATGTTGCACCACCAAAACAAAACCACAGCCTGAAAGATTGTGTTTGACCGTGCGATGACGCTGGTGATTCTTGACCAGTTTATGTCTCCATATCACACACTGACAGTGCACAGCCTCCTTCCCCATCCTTTGCACAAAGTCAAGCCCCTCTCCCTCAGGCCTGCCCCTTCTGCTTCTTCTCCACCCTGATCTTTGGTGTGCCTGCCACGGTCCCATGGGAGATTAGCCAAATCTGGCTGCTGCCTGTATGTCAGTGGGGATCCTGTGATCCTGGTGGTTTTCCTTGGCATGAGGGATGGCCTGCAGGACACTGAAACCCTTTGCAGGTTACCAGCCATGTGGACACACAGGGAGAGCATGGCAACACACATAGGATACACCTGGGAGAGCAGGGGACCCGGTCTCTCAGAAGCTTCACAGAAGGATGCCCAGACACCAGGAGAGTGGCACTTGTGCGCCACTCACCCCCAGGTGGTTCCCTTCAGTTTTGACTCTTCTCCTGAAATGGCCGTGTACCTCCTAAAACTGCAGCTGTGGGAGAGCTAATGGTGCATTAACAGATCAAGAGGAAAATGGGAGAGAAAGGCTGGAGGAGGGGTGGAAAAAAGGAAAGAAACACTGTTAGCAAGTCCACATAAAATTATGGGTAAGTGGTGTCTCGGTTTGACCTGCAGATCAGGTATAGAGAGTGCTTTTTCTTAGGGAAGCAATGACAGGTACTTACCCAAACTCTGTCAGTTGTAAGTCTCTCATGTTGGGTATAAAAGCCCTACTGCAGAAAAAGACCACTTATCTTCTGCTCACGACAGTCCAAAAAAGAAATGGCAGTTAGCAAGAACACCTCTTCAGGTTTTACTGCGCACTGGATCAGCCTCATAAATGCCTAAACTCATATATAAAAATGTTAATGTTTTCCAATTGCTGTTCTGAATTTATATTTATTGCGATACAACGTATCCATTAGCACATCTATCACTGGTAAATTTGTTACTGCTTCAAATATACAGTACATAACGTTGCAGCAATTTCATTTTACAAGCTAATAATGTACTGTAATGTAGCTTACAATATCATGTAGATGTATTTGATTAGGGAGGTTCAACAGTCAGTCATGTTGAATAGTGGATTATATGAGAATCAAGTTTTTAACTTATTTACTGTACAAATGAACAGCTTTGGTGCACAATAAATGTGTTAATTTAACAGGTGTGTCGTTTTATTTCCTCAAATATTCACTGAAGAGGAACAAATGGTATTTTGACTCAAACTGAAGCACAGCAGACTTAGAATGTTTTTTGACACTTGACATGTTTATTCCTTAAAAGAGAGTCATAATCGTATTTAATTGTTTTCTGAATTTATTTAACTGCCACATTCCACTGACTGCAGTAGCTTCCCAAGAGCAAGAGATGTGACAAAAGTGTTTTCCTGAAATGCTATAAAATTACTGTGTAAGCCTTTTTCAAACCAACCAAAGCTTAAAAAAATGTACTTCCTAGGAGGCGATTTTGGGGAAAGGTTTGGCACTTTCTGATAACAGAAACAACAATGTTTCCCCTTCATGGATTTATCAAAAATTTTGCCTGTGCATTACTGCAGAGGGGCAGTAATACACAGTCCCCTCTGTGCCCCCTGCCAGGCATGGGGTGAGGCAGGGATGTCCTCGCTCCCCTTTCTTTCTGCAGACCCTCCAGTGGCCTCAAAATTGCTCCAGTAGGCAGGGCAGGTTCCTTGAAATGATGCTTGGCTTCCTATGCCACCATGCACTTTTAGGTGAAGATTTTCAGGACTGAGTTTTAACAAAGGTGCCTGCCAGGATTCCAAAAGTGTGAAAGTTGAAAATTTGGAAATTTGCTTTTGAATGTCCGTCATTTTGAAAGGGCATAGGTGCATTGAGATGAATCTGTAAATCCTCACAGGGACTAACCTGCACCCTCTGGAGCCAAAATGACTTAAGCGGACCTAAAAAAACCCCACTCCCCTGTTTCTTTTTACTTATATGAGAAAAAGGGAGAAGGATACATACCTGATTCACAGCTGTCTTGTGTGCAGTCAGATAAATCATGGGAAATACATTCAGAAGGACATATTGTAGAACTGCATGTAGACACTGTTTTTTTAAGTCACGTCTGAAGACATTGCCTTTGGATTTATTATTTATATTAAGTTTTATGGCTTAGGTAAGCATACTTGATTAAGAACTTAGAAGTTTTACTAGGCTAAATTAACCACTGGTAAAATTAAATGTTCTGTGTTGTGTTTGTACATCCTTAAAAATATGAAGAAGCATTTTAGCTCCCTAATCCACCCCTGCTCCTGGCAGCACATTCCAGCTGAGAAATGGGACACAACAGGAAATAGTTTACAGTTTTTTAATGTGAAAGGGGACTATAACTGTCACTTCTGTTTAGCTTATAGTTTCCCGAGTTTTGCCAGTCTTTTAGCCCATTCAGATAGGATAGCTTTTAATTTAGCTGTCGTCATTCATAAACTACCCACTTGAGTATTAGGGCAGGGAAAAATTACATGAATGACTTCTGGAAACACTGACTTCCTAAGGACTGTTATGAGAAGTAATATTACATTATATCTGCAGTTGTGTTTGGTGCAAGGGATCAGCGGAGAGCTAAGGGAAAGAATTTGACACACAGCAGAGTTACTGGAAAGGGGAGCTAACTTATACAGTGTTAACGAAGAGAAGTATTTTCCCTTTGTGATAAATTGAAGTGACACATAAGGGTGGCCCTTAAAAATCCTTCATTTACTCCCCTAGGGCAAAATCTTTTAATGGGCTAGTTGCAATTTCACTAAAGGCGATAGAGGCTCTTAATTGGTTGCAATAGGGTTTGGAACAAGGCCGCAGAAGTCATATAGATCAAAATATTTTCTGCTATCTAGATGGATGGCAAGAAGTAGCCATGGTGGTGATGCTTGTGAAAACATTTTGTGTTTTTATTCTGCTATTTCACTGTGAGGAAAAAACATGTTTGTTTTTTATTTCTGTGTCCAATAGACATCTACAGCTTTCTAATGTAATACAGAGGACACTAATACAATGTATTATGCATGCTATCTATGTTCTGTTATGTCATTGGCTTTCAGCTCGCCTCATTTGTCTATTGAGTCTGGAAGGTGGTTGAGGGGTGATGAGAAGGGAAATACCCTAAATCTGTCAGAATTACTTAGACATGTTGATATGTTTTGAAAAAAATGAGTATTCATTGCTGTGCATTGCTTTTCCAAGGTAAATTTGTGAACTGGCACATGCTAGATCCTTTAAACATGCACAATTACATTGATCAGCCTCAGCTTTATTATTTTTCTAGGTATGATAAAAATATTGTGTTATTAACCAATGCTTGTTTAAAAAAGAAAACAACAACAACAACAACAACAAAAAACAACCAAAAACAACACTAACAACCTTAGGAAAATATGCTCTACTTACCCTGATCTACTTTTTCTGTTTCTGATTTTGGCTTGAATATTTATTTCATATTCCATCTATGCTGTCTGTGTTTTATTAGTGTAGTTTTACCATGAGATAAAATGGTACAGTAGGAATACACTGCCTAGCCCTCTGTAACTACAGAACACAAAACCCTGTCCACTGTGGTATTGGCACTGCCCACACAGTACCATGTGTATTCTCTGAAACTGAGACAATACTTTACATAAAAATACCCCCTCTATTCTGGGTCTTACTCATGCAATTTACTGAATGGACTTATTCTGAGTTTCTTCATGCCTCTATACTTCTGCTGCTGCTGAAAAAGTAAAGAGAAAGGCTTACTTAAAAAAAAAAAAAAAAAAGTGACAGCTCTTATTAAGATGTTGAGAAGAACAGGAGCTGCTGACTATTAGGCTGAATGATTAATATCTAGTACAATTTAACCTGAGATAGGGAAACAAGATTTTCTGAAATCCTTGATTGCTTAAAGGTCTTAGACCCTTACTATTCAATGATTTTTATTACATTTCATATCACAGAATATCATAACTTTCATTTTACTATCACACTTTATTTCACAGAACTTCTCTACTTTTATGTAAGGAAAAATACTTGTTTGATACAGTATTTTTAGGTATTTTTCTAATTAAAGAATATGCCTATTGATTCATGAAACTCCTAAAACTTTGAATTTTCAAATTAAACAAACAAACAAAAATTCATTATGGAAACAAGCGCATTCTGAATATCCAGTTATAATTTCAGAAAATGAAAAGAGTAGTAAATTCAGTACTACTCTGTCTATGTAATGTCAAGATATCACCAGACATTAGGTTTTTAAGTTGCTTGTTTGCATCAACTCTTTTCAGACTCAAGCAGCAGTCACTCATGCTATAAACACCATTTCCCCTGTTTCCAAACTCTTGTAAATCAATAAAATACAACTCACTTTCCTTTGCCAGTAAAACACAAAACAAAAATAAACTCTCCAAAGGCTCTATATCCTCTGGTCTGAAATAAGGAGATAAAACAATTAATTTAATTAGGACTCAAAATAAAATCTGAAAAATATCCACTATGAACTGGTCCAAAGGATAAAGCAGAGAAAAACAAAGAATACAATGGAGACAACATTTTTTCCTTGCTATGTGTATCTTTTGTTTTCTTTTTATGCAAAAACAAATGATGAACTTTGGATGTACTCTAGCTTGTTTTTTTTTTTTTTTTTTTTTTTTTTTTTTTTTTTTCAGACTCTATCATATCCCCTGCTTCCTGTTAAATGAACAGGGTGCTACAGATTGTCCTAATCCAAACCAATACTGTGTTGATCCTTTGGAGAGGGACTGAAAAACAGACAGAAATAAACCAACACTTGGTCAAATCAAATGCAGATAGGTACATAACATAGCAGAACAGAAAGTAAATTCCCTCTTCTTCCACAGTTCTGTCTCTCTTATGCACAGACAAATCTACACACTTGATTTATTTGTGAAATGATGTCTTCTAAACACAGAATTTTGCATAGCGGAAAGGCAATTAAACAGAACAGCTTGAAGCTGCCAATCACTCCAACTACCAACAAAAGCATCTACTATCAAAGCAAATAATGTAAATGTACAAAAAATAGATTCTATCAAAGCAAATAATGTAAGGATGCAAGTAAAAAATAAGCTTGTTTATCAGCTGTCATAGGAAAGTATAATTTTTTTAACCATGCTCCCATCAGAATATGTCCTTTTTTATTTCATTACGTTAATTTGTCCATGTATTTCGCTTGGAGGGTAAGGAATAATAACAGAAGTTAGCTCTTTTTCATGCTTTTCTGTTGGGGAAGCACACCACTATTATTGCAGGTTGGTTCTTTTATTTTTTTGGCATCTAGTGTACAAATAAATTGACAGTCCCAGCTTATCATCACTTAAAGATGCATGTGCATGCTGGAGTTTACTGAAACATGATTGGCTGCTACATAAATCAATCTGATAGAGATCGGTCCCATGAAAAAAAGATAAATCATTAGCCTGTGCTTTTGGAACGTAATTCATTTTAGATAGTGATTATTGATGATTTCATTCCACTGGTACATGTACATGTCTAGACCATGTTTTTGTACAAAATGTTAAAAACAATGGAATGTATTCATTTCAGAAAAGACTATGAAGAACGTGTGATTAAAACCTTGTCATTGCAACACTCCAAACATAAAATTTTCATGCAGAAAAGTTTACATATATATGTATATATATATATATGTATATATATTTAGTGAAATTCAAGTCTTTTTCAGCAATTCAGCTTTCTACCTTGCAGGCAACATTTTCTTGTACATTGCACAATGTTTTTCTCCACCAGCATACAGGTTCTGTGTGAGCATGTTCAGTGTGGCCTGATTATGATGTTCCCTATATCTGACTAAGCCGTTCTCTTAAGTACTCACAAATTGTACTGGTTAACCCAAATCATCTTTGGGTTAACCCTTGTTACCAAGGGCAATTTCTTTGCTTATGCAGTCATTTGATTTCATATTAGTTCACAGATAAACATGTATTTTTTTTTTTCTATAGTATTAATCATGATGATCATAACAAAACAGATTTTTTAAACCATCTTATATAGCTACCTCATGGCTCCTTATAGTAATGTGGTAAAGTAGGTGAGTGCTGTAACACTGTCTTGCAGACATGGAATATGAGCCACAGAACAGTAGTAATTTATCCAGAACTTGTATCAAGTAATTGATGGAAGGATATTTCTGAAACATAATCCTGATCTCTTACTTCCTTTCAGCACGTTTTAAATACTCAGTCACGTGCATGTTCTCTGTCATCTGAAATTCAGTCCCTGAACAAGGAAAATGATATTTTTTTAAATATTTTTAATGCAATTTTTACTTGGTTTCAGATTCTTTTCTCTCTTCCCCTCTCTCTTTCAAATTGAACAAAGCATGCATTCCTTTTAGAATACAATCTCTTATAAAATAAATCAGATTTGAGATTTTCTAAGCCAAAAAAAAAAAAAAAAAAGAAGCCACATCCTGACAAACATCTTAAAATATGAAAAACATTTTATTACATGCATAGCTAATTCAAAAGCAGCCAAAGAGAATCTTACCAAACTTTCCAGAAGAATTTACCTTCAGGCTGGGAACAAGCAAGGGAAATTCAGGGCAGTTCTTCAAATGTTTACACTTACTGATCTCACCTCCCTGTGGAAAGCATGGGGGGGTCAATGAAAGATAGATGAGCACTGTGCTCTCACAGTGGAGGAGATCTTAGTCTCTTGAGGAACGTTCATGGCAGAGGTACTGAGTAGAACTGAGTTGGGTAAAACTCCCAAGCTCACAGCAAAAAAAAAAATAATAATTCTGAAACTGTTTCCTCTAGAGGCTATGGATTTTGAAGTTTGCACATTTTGAGGAGATACTTTCTGAATATGTATGCCTGTCTTTCTGTCCATCCATCTCCTTCTTTAGCAGACTACTCTGAGAAGACATTTTTTACTTCCCAGTAACCTGGCTGTTGCTGGCAAATTTCTCTGCTGTATCTTTGCCAGTGGCACACTGAAGGCCCATAAAGGAAGTTCTCCCACGGCAGCATTTTTCACTCACTCACTCACTCACTCACTCATGGAAATCCTCCAGTTTTGCTGCAGATGTTTTTCTGCCACTTCTTTGCATCCTCACTCTCTGCTTATTCTGCAGAATTTTCATTGGTTTTCAATGAGAGGAGTGCTGGAGGAAACAGGAAAGGAAAAGGAAAAGGCAAGGAAAGAAGCAAGGCAAGGAAATTGCAGAGGGAAAATCTACAATTTTCTGCATTCCCCAACAGGCATTAAGAGCAGTGTTATTTTTTAATTTAATTTTATTATTATTATTATTATTTTCATCTCCTTGGGGACACTTGCATTTGAGCAATCACTTTCTTCTTGAAAATCTTCTGAGACAGTCAGGTTGTTTAAATTGGCTTGTTTTAAATGGGTATAAATTTAACATCACTTACACAGAGTCTGGGTATTAGCCCAAGGACACCTTGCTTTTGTATCATTGGTTCTGTCATTTTCAGACTTTCTAAAGATTACAGGATTGTTTGCTATTTTGATAGAAGGCCAACACAATATCCATTTCTTCCCAATGAAACAAAGAAACATACAGCTCTGTTATAGCTATATAACATTTTAGGAACTAATTGATCATACAATATGTCCAATTTCATTATATTTGAATCTGACACTGCTGAAAAAGATTATACTAACCACTAGTAGGTTGTTAATGTGTTTAGAGTGAAATACTAAGCAATATTCTTGGAAAACATGTTTGTGTAGATACCTTTTGCAGGGGGAGGGTAAAATCAAACTTGATTCTTCTAAGTTCTGCAATCAGAATTAAATTCCTCTTTGCTGGGCACTAGGTTTGTGAAAGTCTTTGAATGCTGCAAACTTCCTCCAAGTGATGTTTTACAGAATTGCTTTTAAAAACCCCAGAGGGTAAATAGTATTCTCAGAATAAACAGAAAAATGCTGACCTTGTCAGATTTAGCTGCTGAAAGCCAAGCTGTTTTAAGACTTGGAGGATCAAGGGTCATGGTTATAAACAACACAGATAAAAAGAAAGAAAGGAAGGAAAAAGAAAGAAAGCTAGAAGTAAAAAAGAACTACACAGTGAATATAACTAAAAAATATGTTGACCTTGACAAGAAGAGAACGAGATATTTATGCAAAAGGGGGGGGGGGGGGGGGGGATGTGGGCGAGAAGGGGGTGGGGGAAGAAGAGAAGGAAAAGAGAGGAAGAAAAGTGCACAAACTGTACTTGGAAAAAGTGTTTCTTAGAGCTTGTTTAAAGCCGGAAATGACTCACTTTAGCTTCATATGTTTTTGGTTTCAAAAGGGGAGAAAGGTCAAAGCTTCTTTGTTTTAAATAAGCTGGTCACTACTTCTGAAGTGTAACATGATAGGCTTCAAGAGTGTTAATGAAACTGGTATTTCCCTGACACCGTGGGCTGCAGCACCTTGGCAGTTGCATGGTCATGTATTGTAAGCCCAGGGAGTTTAATAAACAAAGGCACGGCAGAGCGTGACTTTGCTCATGACCTTCATACCCTGGTGCTCCTGTGGCAGCCATATGGGCAGTGTGATGGCTAAATTTGCCACCACTTATATACTTTCACAAATTGCAGCTGCACACATGGCCCTCCACCATCACGTTCAGAAATGTGAACTGTAGCTATTAGCCTCAGCACTGTACAACACCTCTTTCCAAAAAGATTCTAATTGGGTGAAAAGTTTTGCAGGAAACAAAATGCTAAAGACGCCTGAAGTGACGCTAGAAATCAACATGGTCATTGCAAAGAAATGGTGCAGGAATGCCACAGAGGTGGTGGTGGGGAAGCATCCCCAAAAAAAGCAGCATAGGTTCAAAGCAGACTTGAAGTGAGCTTGCTGAAGCTCAGCACTTTCCAGAGCACTTACCACTGCTGGGTCTACCAGGACACACTGAAGCTTGCTTGCTTATAGCTTGCTTATAGCTTCCCACTTCTACACCTACAGTACTCAGATACACCCATGTCTCACTGCAAGCCAAGAAAGAACAGCAGAAGGAAGAGGCGTGACAGCAAAAATGTCAGGTGGTTGAATGTCATAGGCAAAACCTTCAGCATGGTCTTGCAATGCAGGGTGTGGTGTTAAAGGACTGTCTTTGGGTTGCCACCGCAAAGAAAGGGAATAGAAATGTCCTGCATCAGATTAGAAGTGAAAAGGAAATCCCATGAGCAGGATGGACAGCAGAGAACAGACTCCACCAAATATAAATGGAATAATCTCTTTTCCCATTGTTCACATTACACTTCTTACTGCTTAAACTCTCACTTCTGTGTTCTGTGCACAAATGTCACACTTATCCTTCCTCGTCTCAAGCCTTACACCACCACTCCCTCCTTCCTGAAGTTGTTTCCTGACATGCTTCCAGCAACACCCCTCTTCCAAGTGCAGTATTCCTCCTCATTTTCTCTCCCCTTTCATGCTACTACTTGTGCTTAATGTCATGCCATATCTATTGTTTATCCATCCTTTGGTTTTTTTTTTGATCATTTTCCAAGTTTCACCTCTTGGATATACCCTTTAAGTCCATACAGAATAACATCCATCTGAAACTTCTTTCCCGATATCAGTTCTGTAATTATTTTAGAATTAGACTAAATGTTCTTTAGGAGAGTCATTTCTTCTCCTGGCGTTCATAATGTATCTGCTGTAAAAGGCCATCTGTTCCCAGAACACTAGGAAAAACAATGGAAGAGCACACTCACACAATAATGCAGGGATATGTATCACTGGCAGCGAAATTGAAAGGCAATTATGGTAATGAAAATTGTGAACTTTGAAAATGACCAGCTTTTTTTTTTTTTTTTTTTTTTTTTTTTTTTTTGGCATCAATCCCCAGCTGGGACAATTACTCAGTTTACAGTAAAACTAAATGAAAGGTGACTCACTGGACATTAGCTCCATCAGAGCTAGCTTCACGTTTGCTGTTGGAAGTAGCACTTGAAATGGCATATTATGCTGAAGCACCCCAAGAGTCTGGATTTCCAACACTGACCTTGCTTCAACATTCAGGTCTGTATTGTTTTACCTTCTCCTTTCTTTCAAGCCTTTAATCAATTTGCCATTCATTCCAACTTGCCAATAATCAGAGTTAACTTTTCACATGTACCTGCTTGACTCTCCCCCTTACCTTTCTATCCTTTCTTGTCTGCCCCACAGTAATCCACTGGTGCCTGAAAGAAGTCAGCCTACCTATGGCTGCCACAATACCAAGACACCCAAATCTCTGGATGTGCACTGGTCATGCAAATGTCATACACATGAAACAAGATCATTCAGTAATTGATGTTGAGTGATAGTACTCATAGCCAGTCCTACACACACAGAATATGCCTATAATTTTGCAGAAAACAGGGAAAAAACAAAAAACAAAAAACAATGATTATGACAACCTGTTTCTTGAGTATGGGACAGACAGCTCACAGTTCTCCAGCATTCCCTGATTTCTAACAGACGGAAGGGATTTTTGATCTGAAACCACCCATATGTGAATTCTATGCTGAATTTCTGGCATGGGGGGGTGTTGGCCTTTATTCTGTTCAGTGAGCCAGGCTGAAACACTGCTTTCTTATCTTGAAACACTTTATGATCATCTTCAAATAAATTGATGTTGACAAAGTATCACTAAGTCATGTTATCTTACTTATCTACTTGTTGGAAAAAAAAATGAACAAAATGAGAAAATATTTGGAACTAAGACAAGCTTTTCCAGACACTGAAAGTGGATGAGTATTAATCTGCAGTCTTTTTTTTTGTTTTGTTTTGTTTTCTATAGAAAATAAGAGAAATACGATGTAAAATATGAACTTACTTTTTCCCTCAAGCCAAAAAAACAATGCACTTCTTGCAGGTTCAGATAGACTTCAAATATGCCATTGATCTCTCTGAATTTCTATACCTTTTGAAAGCTTATTTCTTATTGAAAAGTCATCAGTTTAAAATCTAAATTGAAGAAGGATGTTCCTGTGAGTTAAAGCATTGGAGCGGGACTGAGAGACTCACATTTCAAGCCTGAATCTGCTACAGACTTATTTTGTGATTTTGGTTGTGATCCAGAAATGCACTTAAATTAGTGTTTAATTTAAAACCCTGGAGTAGTCCCATGAAAATTAAGCACAAACTTAAGTCTTTGTTGAATGGGAGATTTAGCCTGTCTGAGCTCATTTCTCTAGCTGTAAAATGGGTATGGTGTGTGTACGTTCTGCCACAGAGTATTTTTACAGAAAGTGTTCTGGTGCAAAAACTTTCTTCTGGTCTGTGCAACACTGACGACAGTGATACAGACCAACTGATGTCAGCTGCAGCCTGCAAAAATTATTATGCTGCAAAGCAATGATAGTCAATAAATTAGCTTCTACTCATCCTCTGGAAGTAGCACAGAGCTATGAAAACACCATTTGCACAGAGACTTCACGGGGAGGGGAGAAGGGAGCATTTGCCAGGCTCTCCTAGCCTGTAACCTTGTGTCTCAAATGCCCTTCTCTGCCTGGCTGCTGTCCTGCCGCTTGTGGCTGCTCCTTCAGCAGCCAGCGGCAACTGCTGCATCGTGAGGCAGCTGGCCGACTAACGTACCTACGCTGATGCTCTGGCCTGCAGCTCAGGGGAGGAAATGGGATGAGTCTGCAATCTTTTGTCTTGTATGTTAATATTTTACAATTTATTTTGTAAGTCTCCTTGCCCCTTATGCCGTGTGGCATGGGGCCTCCTACTGCCTTATTTATTATTTGACAGGTCTATGCATGCTTCAGACAATGGATTGTGAAGTTGTTATACTTTTCCAAACACAGTTAGCATTTTTGTTTGTTGTTGTTGTTCGTAGCTTTTTTTTTTTTTTTGATTTTTTTTTTTTCCCAGAGTGAGAAAAAGTGCTCAAACTTAAGAAGGATGATTAATTTCCACAGCAGCACTGAGAGTATGTAAGCAATGCAAATAATCAGTATTTTACTTTAATTTAAGGCTCAGCTGAATCTTTAAGTGTCTTTGAATGCAGTTACTATTTATGTGAGAAACTGTACATTCATTGCATTAAAAAAAAAAAAAATATATGTCTTTTCCCCGTAAGATTCTTTACATATGCAGAGAGATCAGAGAGAGAAATCCCCTTTCTGCCTGTGTGTGAGACAGCCTACCTGAAATCTCTCAGACAGGCCTGAGGTCCCTAAGACCCCCAACCTTTCTCTTGTTCTCCTCATTCATCACAAAGCCCATGGTCTAGCTTCTGCGTTTGGATGACAAGCAGGAGATTGCCAATTGTCTTGGAAATGTAAAATAAACACTTTTTCTACATATGTTAATGTCATTGTTTATTGACTACTTACTCAGCTTGGATGTAATTGGGGTCATTAGGGAAACATAAGCAGCTCAGTGCCTGTCAATACCTGACCTTTAAAATATTCAGTACATTCAGTGTTACATGATGTTTAACAAGCTGGCCTTTTCATGTGAATGCAGCTGTTGTTGCCATGCAAGCAGGAATGAAGGTGCTGTTCCTCCTCACAAACTTTTTAAGCGGGGTTTTCTTCATCTGTGGTGTTGAAGTAATTGGGAACAAAATTAATCTCTTTGAAAAACGTAGTTTGGATCCACAGTCATTGGAAAAAAGTGAAGACCAGTTTCCTCTGAAACAAAACCAAAAACAAAGAAACAAACAAACAAAAAGCTAACAAAATGTGACCCCAAACCAAAGCAGCAAAGTGAAAGAGTCAGGATGAGAAATTGAACTGAGAGCATTTTCATGCATTTGGCAAATGTAAATCAAGCCACCTTCAGGATGTTACTAGCAAAATTTTCAACAGTGGTTCTGATGACTGAGGGACTGCTGAAGAATCTCTCATCAGCAGACCATAAAGAGTAAAGCAAAAGCTATCACTAACATGCAGATGTTATCAGGATGTGACTTCAGCACAGCTATGCATCCCGATGGAGAGACAAAACTGCAGATGTTTAACGCATTATCGTGGAAACTAACTGCAAACTATTCTATTTTAATTATTTAAATTTTACACATAAGAGATACTCTATGTCTTCTGCCTCTATTGCCAGAGTGCAAGTTCCTGTAAATAAAAACAAACAACTTTTTCACCAGGCTAATTAAAGCAGT
This sequence comes from Heteronetta atricapilla, assembly GCA_011075105.1. Taxonomy (NCBI): domain Eukaryota; kingdom Metazoa; phylum Chordata; class Aves; order Anseriformes; family Anatidae; genus Heteronetta; species Heteronetta atricapilla. Next base: position 82,183,383 of record CM021763.1, on the reverse strand, counting down.
TAATATTTCTGGGCAGGCTGATAGATAAGTGCTTCCATTTCAAATCACTCTTTGAAAGAAAGAAAGAAGCAAACAAAAAGAAAAGCCAAGACATCCTGCGTTCAAAGAAGGAAATAAACAATGCTATCCTATTTTAACAGAGAAGCAATGAGAAACGAGAGTATGTTCACATAATGGGGACATTTTCACAATACAGATCAGGAAAGAAAACAAAATAAAAAGACAAAGTAGCAAAAAGGAGTTTAGAAGATAAAAGTTGAATTTGAAATCTACATTATTGTGAAATGAAACAGAAACAAACACAGAAAGCAACCAGTTGTGCAAACTTTAGCCCTTGTGAGTAATTTTACCTACTGAGCATAGTTTCTCTGGATGGATCTTTCCACAGTTTTCAGCAGCCTGACAAACTTCTGAGCCTGGGGATGCAAGGAAACTTGTTAGGGAAAGATTGCAAGCAAAAGGCAAAATACCAGGACTGCATATTCCTTATAGCAAGTATAAATTTTCACTTCTCTTACCAGCTTTTCACTGCAGTGGCTTTTACTTGCCATGTTTTAAAAAGCTGTAAGTCAAAAAAGCCCTAGTAGCATTCCTATATGACAGGATCTCTTTAATAATTAAAATAAAATGAAATAAGATAAAATAAAATAAAAATAAAAGAAGATAGAATAACACCAAATGAAACAAAATTAAATGTCTTCAGTGATATTGCCTCGTCAAGCAGCATTATTGCCTTCAATATTCAATCAATTTTTTTTTGTTCTGTAACCAGCTCAGAGTGTGAGTTGTGGTTGAAATAGGTCAGTTTACTAGTGCCCTCTTCTGCTTTACACTGGTCTCTGCTGCCCTCCTCTAACCTCTGCTCTCCCTCTAGCAGTTTCTGTTCTTTCACTCACTGATCCAGCAGGACCTTGGCCCCCTCAGGTCCCTCATGTCAAACAAGCAGGCATCTACTGCATTACACGGCCTGAAGGTGACTGCACAGGGAGAGGGGGGAGGAGGAGAGAGAAAGAAAGTCCTTGGAAAAGCAGGATGGCATCCCTGAGCAAAAATACATCAATCACACTAGTCCAGCTATCTCAATTAACCCTTAGTTAAGCTGGGACCTCCTGGAGAAACTGAAAAGAGTTTGAGGGAATAAGAGATGCTATCTGCCACAAGGATTACCACTCTACATGCGGATCAAAGACAATTCCACATTTTACCCTGGTGATTAGCTGTAATTAAATAAAGTAAGTCTGTTTAAACTTCATTAGCAGCAAGACGTTTGCTACAGCAGAGTGGGCACAAATCATCCATTCTTAATTAAAAGATAATCCACAGGATGACCATAATCTTCTTCTAAAAATACACCATTTCCCCCTGAAAGATTTCTTCATCAAATAAGGATAAATAACAGTTTCTCTGTGTTTAATCTATGAAGGAATGGATGCTCCTTCCCGTTTGCTTGAGTGAGTGCTGAATGTGCCTGATAACATCACTTTGGCATGCTATTATCTAAAATGGTAGAATACCTCACTTCAGCAAAGTCTGACATAAATCTTTGAAAACAAAGACATTGCATATGTATGAGCTGAAATAGATATGACAGTGTTGGCACATTAATATTCCTGTCACTGGGGGGTTTCAAACTTTTAAGGAGATGGTATCAATGAATTCAGGCTGTAGCTGGTGGAAGAGGGCAATGTACTGTAGGACAATTATTAATTAGGTACAGACAAACATATTGAAAAACATAATAATGTCCAAAGAAGTGCAGCACAGACCTTCAAGAACAATTAAGAGGGAGACAAATCAAAGGACCTCTGAATCCTACTGCTATTCAGTTTTGGGAGGATCAGTCCTAATCAACAACCAGAGAACATCTTCCTCTCTGCTCTTCTAGTCACTGTGGTGCTGCATGGACAACATATGTTTTCAATTATCCCATAACAACCCTCATTAAAAGTAACTGCAAAGCATAACTGAACAGTTCTCTGCCTAGTTGCATGTGGTTGGAAAGTGGTCCTAACATAACAGGATACAGGGATATTTATTTATTTATTTATTTATTTATTTATTTTTGCTTGATGTGGAAGATACCCACTACAGTCTGAGGTAAGTGGTAACTGGGCATGTAGAAGCACATGTTAAGAAAAACAGCAACATACCGTCTACGTAGTAACAACAAAATATAAGAATTCCTAATTCATCCTGAGAAGCAAGAAAATAAGGGAAAAGCCTCTTTATACCCTCTCTTGGCTGTTCTATACATGGCTTTGTAAGCTTCTAACTGGAGACTATAGAACTGGCTGTTCTATACATGGCTTTGTAACCCTTCTAACTGGAGACTGGACCTGGACAAACTCCAATGCTCTGAAGCTTTTGATTGTAAGGTCTGTGGGGCATAGGCTGTTCCTTCAATAAAGTGCCTACCATGTTGTTTGATTCATAAAAGCAAATGAGGAACATGAAAACCACTTAATCAGCAGAGGAAAAGTCATGCTAGAATCAAACCCAGGACCAAAACCCATGCTTGAATCTGAATATAATCCTACAAATGGCTCTTTTCGTGTTTCATTTTAATTTAATACAGAAAGACTTGCAGGCTGTGACCACACCCCATCACTGCCTACATTAGTTCGGTTATGCGCTGACCTTCAGATTTAGGATAGAAGGAAGCTTTTCCTTGTATAGCTTTTGTTTTTTGGCTCTCTATTTTTTCCCCTCTTTTCCATTTTTTTTTTTTTTTTTTTTTTTGTTTTTTTCCCCTCCTATTTTCCCGCTTTCCTCTTTTTCCACAGTTTTGCATCTCTGGCAGGCTGGTCTGAGCCCTGATACCTGACATTCAATAGCCTCTCAGCAGTCATGGACAAAGGCCTAAAAAAATTCCTCTTTCACAAACAGGCATGAAACTAGCTCTAGATAAAGGCATCTCAAACACACTTGATGACAAGTCAGCTCTTTTAGGCTATTACAAGAGAGCACTGCTCACCTCCAAATATTTTTAGACTTTACTAATAAAATCCTGCAGAGGTGCTTAGGTCAGTGCTTTCAAAACAACTAGAAATACATCTGTGCTTTGGTTTTGATTTAACTCTTTTATTACACTAATGCTATCTGTCATTTCCTGCGTGTGTCAGCATTGCTTCTGAATGGCAAAAACGTCACGGATACACCATGCAAAAAAGAAAGAATCTTGTACCCTGCTATGATAAGCAACACTGCTTTGAAAAGAAAAGAAAAAAAAATTACATGTTGATAGATTATCTGAACTTCAAGGTATTATATTTGCCATGGTTTCACACCAAGGCAGTGGAAGTAGACAGCGTGAATGACATTGCTTATATAGCCCCCACCCATCCTTCCAGTTAATTTCTAATTCATTTGCAGTTCTAGAAGCTGACTTTGAAATAAATTTAGATCAATGATGGAAATTCTTGAGTGAATCCCATGTATCAACGGACCAGGTTATGCCATATTCCTTTAAATGAAGTAGCATTTTGTGTTCCCAGGCAACAAGGAACTTGAGCACAGGCACATGTGTAGACTCATCAAAGCCAAAGAGACCACTGCTTGGGCTTAACATTACGTACTTGCACGTACACCTTCCTTTTCCAAGGCTTTACATATTAATCCATGCAAGAAGAGGTGACACATTATGACTGTGTGAGCATTACAATGTCTTGGCAAAAAAAAAAAAAAAAATTCCCAGTTGCTTGAGTGTTCCACTCCTCAGTGACAACAGCAACTTCTAATGGAACTTCAAGAGCTATCCTTAAAAAACTGCAGATTTTAAAACAGAGCAGCTGAAAAACACTACTGTTTACTATCAGCAAAGGACAGAACAATAGAAATAAATAAATAAATCAACAAACTGATTTTCTTTTTGACCAAAAATCAATCTATTGTTTATCAAATAATTCATTTTACATTAACTAGGAAAAATATCCTTGGTATGGAACCACTGATATTCAGTGAGCAAAGAAAATGAAGTCATTGGATCCTTTAAAATGTAGTCTTTCATGTCAGTTCATTGTAAAAAATAATGAGTTACAGCTTTTTCTTCTTCTTCCCAGTGCATTTTTAGGATAGTTTACATGACTCTGGAATAGCTGAAATGCTTCACCGCCTACTGTAGAATGCTCTTGTGGAAAGACACACACACACACAAAGACATTCACTTTCAAAGTTTGATTGCATGGATTTCATACTACCATTCAGGACCAAAAAGAATGTAGACTCTGCTTCAAGAAAATCATTAATATGTTACAAAACATTTATTTAATGCAAAAGTTACATGGAAAATATCTAATCAGATAAAAAGAGAAATCCAGTCCATATGTATGGTTTTAGTGCAGTATGAAGATTCTCCAAATCCTCTGGTAAAGACAAACTAATAAAGTTGGCTTGTAAAGTGAACTGCAGATAAGGATGCATCTATTTACATTAATTCTGATGGCTTGCACCTATAGAAATGAAATCTACATATCCCGTTTAAACAGCTGGTATGACTAGCTCAGTACCTATATATGCTTTGGATTTCATTCTGACAAGTATAACGTATCTTTTGCCCTTTTGATTTATGAGACTGGATTTATTATGATTATTATGATTTCATTTTCTCTCTCTAACTCTTTTTTTTTTCTCCCCTTTCTTCACCCTCCCCTGCCATATACCCCTCCACCCCCTCTCCAAATGGGGATTAAGCATGAGAGGTCAGAATTTACAGAAACTATAATTGCTGGGCATCCCTTCCACTTGTGCTTATAATATGCTTCTGGGTCTGCAACACATTCCATTGTTTCTGTTTTTAAGATACATTTTAAGATATATTACTTAAAAATAATATAAAATTATTGGAGCAGCAACTGCTGCTTTCTGTTTCGATTTTCATAAGCTTATGTGCCTACATTGTTTATTTTATTTGATCATTAAGGCCTAGATCTTGCTGCATAAATAAATCTGCTGGTCTTCTGCAGAATATTGCTGAAGTCATTCGGGTTTCACATATGGGAAGAACTTTATCTGTGCCAATCACACTGTAAATCTAGGCAAGATACTGCAACAATTTTCTCAATCAAATAAATAATATATAAATTAAAACAATATGATTATGATTGTGTTTTTATACATTTTGTTGATTATATCTCTATCCTGTAAATAGATTAATAATCTTAAATATTTGGAAAAGCAAGCATGTATACAGGAGATGCAGAGAGAGAAATATAAATACAGATGTATGTGTATAATTTTGTATGACAGTAAACAATTAAACATAATAATGATAAAATTTAAACACTACATCTTTTGTCAAATACATTTTTTTTCATTTTATTGATGGATTCCTAAGAAATATGGATTTTTATTAGTACTAGGGAAAGAAGCACTAAATGTATTCACCTGAATAGAGTAGCATATGTCTGTGCTTCAAGAGAGTTTTAAAAAAAAGTCCTGTCTGGCTTAAAATAGTCTTGAAAGATGACTTGCCTGGATCAACCATTTCTGACAATCTTAAATTCTGATTTGCAATGCAATTTTTTTTTTAAAGTTGTTATACTGCAATGTCTTCTTGCTCCTAGGAGACAGTTCAGAGTGTCTCAGCTGCCACCAAAGTTGCAATGATTCTTTATAGTAAAAAGTAATACTGTATATATAAAAATGTAATATATAATGTAGAGTCATAAGTAACTATCACAGCAAAGGAGTTTTTCATTTTAGCATTTGGGTGGTATTTATCAGCTTACTATCTGCAGACAAATTGTTTTCAGTGGAACTATGATGATTAGCAAGTCTTCTATTAACAAGTCAATTCCAGTTCCAACAAAGCATCAATAGCAAGAGAAATGTGGACATGTACTGCCTCTTTACACTACCAATCCTATTTATTTATGATTCCAAGATCTTTAACAGCATCTGTTGTTCTAATAGTATGGAACACTGTTAAGGCAACTGGAAATCAGGGCTTTGGGCTTACTAGGAGCAGGATTTTGCACAATACCAGGAAAACTGTTGAAGCACTTTGCCATGGTTTTGGGGTTGAAGAACATAAACAAGACAGACTTGTAGGTGTGGTGGCAGGCAGCTGAACACCACAACCGCTCTCTCACTCCCCCTCCTCAGATGAGGAGGGGAAGAAGTAAAGGAAAGAACAACTCACGGGCTGAGATAAGGATAATTTAATTAAAGAGAAAAAAAAAAAAAAAAAAAGGAAATATTATTAATTAAACAATTCAACTACAGCGAAAAGAGGGAAAGGTGAAGTCGGAGGGGGAAAGGGAATAACAAAACAAAACAAGTAAAGGCTATGTGGAAGTGTGGAGGAAAAAAAAATTACTCTCTACTTCCCACAAATGAGCGATGCTTGACCATGTCCTTGAAGCAGGGCCTCAACACAAGTAGCCGGTGTTCAGGAGAAGGACAAACATTTTCGCAACAAGAGCCCACCCCTCCCCTCTTCTCCATTTTTCCACCTTTTCTTGCTGAGTGGGACATCATATGGTATGGAATATCCCTTTGGTTGGTTTAGGTTAGCTGCCCTGGTGATGCTTCTTTCTCACTTTTTTTGCCCACCCTCTAGGAGGGTTAGAGAGAGTCCTGATGTTGTGACAGCACTGCTCAGCAGCAGACACAACACCAGTGTGATACCACTGCTGTTCTAGCTACAAGTGCAGAGCACAGCACTGTATGGGCTGTTGCAGGGAAAGTTAACATCCCAGCCAGGCCCAGTTCAGTAGGTAAAGGCAACTCCTTTTGTCAAACAAATTGGCAGCCATTTTGTAGGAAACCTGAAGGAAATATCTGATCTGAGTAAATTTCTTTCTTTGCTAACAACTTTTTTTCTTTATAAGGTTATTGGAATTTATATATTTTTAAAAATTATACTCCTATTGGATACAAAGACAACATGGATTCAAGAGTTACTGGTTTTATGGTACTTTACAACCTCCATTGTAATATATCACAATGCATAAAGTAATGCATTAAGGTTTTTTCTTTTTTCTTTCTTGACCAAGAGAGGACTTTCCTCTCAGCATCCTTGATATTATCCCAATGCCACAGGTGAGGGTCTTGTAGATGTATGCCATATTCACCTTCAAGTTTGACCTTAGGAATGGTTATGCTTGCAGTATGAGCACAAGCTATACTGACATCCCATCCCAATATATTATATTACTACTGGTAGAGTCAAGAACAAGCCCTGGTGTACTGAGCCAGATGAACTATCCACAGAAACATCTCCATGTTTGTAAATGCTGCTAGGTAGCTGCTGGGTAGGCTGGGTAGGTACAGCCTAACGCCAAAGGTGTCTCAGGGTCACATGAGATGAGCTATCAAGCACCTTGGCTATAGGAATAGTCACCTAGAAAGGAGGACACTGAGACCAAGTAGAATGAAAGACCATGAAGAATACTTCATTTGCCCAACTTGGCAGCCTGCTATAATAGTAAAATCATATAGTCAAGAGCTAAACATGTAGCCTATTGCCAGTAAGAAACCTGACAAAACAAGGAGCAAGGGGACTGGTTTGAACTCCAGAAGTCAAGAAGGCAATGAGACCTAACAGACAACAGTGAGACAGATGTGAAAGTCACATCCCTATGGCCCACTGTGTGGAAGAAATATTGACCCTTAAAAGTCAGCAAAACATTTTAACAATTTAAAAGGACAGAAGAACAATTCACAAGGACAGAAACTGGAGGCAAGAGTGCAGCTTGATGAGAAAGGGGAGAGGCAGGAGAAATCTGTCTGTGCTTATATGGTTGGCGTGCTGGCTGCAGTTGCAATGTCTTGTGGATGCTTTTCCTTCCAAAGAAGTTTGGAGGAGAATGGGTCTGCAATCCCCTTGGTCAGATCAGGGAGTGCACTCCACGAAGGGCTGGGTATGGCAAAAAGACACTAACTAGAAGAATAGAGGACAAAGCACTCTGATAGGACACTTGATAGGTAAAAAACGGGCAGAGAGACATAAGTGGTGGCAAGAGGGTAGAGTATGAATCTTATGAGACAGAGGTCTGTAGTATAGTAATATGTGTGGAGTGCAGACTGATGGGAAACTATATTCTACTATGTTTGTCTGTCTTTGAAACATCTCAATTACTTATGAGGAAAAGATGAATCTTCCATTTCCACTGCTAACCTTTTCCACTTCTTTCTCATTACAGTAAGTAAACAACATTAAATGTCAAATCCTACGATTCACAGAGTACAGTACACTGCTGAGCTGTCTTTAAGAAAATACAGTACAAGTGTATTAGCCAGCAAATATTCCTAACAGTGCCTAGATTTTTTCTCTCTTATGCAGTTCTCCAAGTTATGAAGTATATTGGCAAGTCTCAGTCAACAAGTAAGGCTGCAAAAGTCTTCTTTTTCCCAATACTGAGCTTTTAGTCTAATTGCTTATTTGCAGTCTCAGCAAGCCAGAGAGAAGAATTTTATCCTCTTTGGCTTGTTTCTGAATACTAACTAGCCAGCCCAGTCAAGGCTCTCTAAAGAGTGAAACTGCATGAGAGACACACTGCATTTGACACAGTCAGGAGGCAAAAGAAAGAGCAAAACAAAAGTCTATTCACAGGGCTGAATCCTCTGATATACTCCCCCATCCCCCACCTCCTTTAAAAATAAAGAGAAGGGGGAAAACTCATGAATCCATGCCTGAATGCCTGAGGTTGTCAGAAGAAAGGACAATGAATGACAGCTGACTGTCAGCACAATTCTCAGAGTCTGAGTTATCACTTTTTGGCATTGTTCAAATAGGAGAAAAGATGTGTGTGCTTAACAAGGAAATATTGAAGGAGTGCTTTATGAGGGACTGCGCTCAGACACGCTGAAACAGCCGAGGAAGTTGCTAGATCCACATGGATTTTTCCCTTACGAGTATAGTGCTCTCTGAAATCTTCCCAACTGAACTCATTAAAAACTTTTCTAAGCACGCTGGCATTAAATGATGCCTTAAGACAACAGGGGTCAGGAAAACATTTTCCTTTAAGGAAATCAGATACAGGGCAGACATACCTAAAGTTGGGAAAACATATGTGCGGGACACCGTTATCTACCTGTTGGTTACTGAAAAAACAAAACAAAACAAAACAAAACAAAAAAACACCAATGAAGGCCAATCTTTAAACATTTCCTGCATGTTCAACTTGTTTCGGATCTCCTCTCAAGCTGATTTTTTCTCCTGCAGATTTGCCTACACTTTCATCTTAACTGACTGCCTTAATCCTCCAGTCTTTGTTGTTCCAATGCACGATCAGCTTGTTTTTAAGTCACATCTACCCACATTTGTTAGTGCTGAAACATTACTTTAGGCTTTTACATCTCCATAAATCCATACAAATGATGCACAGGTTTTTCTGAGAAAGGTTGAAAAAGCTAAAGCAGAGAAGATTTTAGGGTTATTTAAATAATGCATTTTAAGTTGGCAGACATTTAACTGCCTGGTTTATGTACTAAGAAGAACTACCTGAGCTGAGCGACAGCTCATGACAAGGAGACCCTGGAATGACAGGGTTTTTAGTAATTAAAGTAGATCTGGCCTGCGCTCAAAGCATTAGCTCACATAAGCCTGTTGACCATCTGTACTAGAGAGACAATGATTTATCCTCAGCTCCATGGGTCTTCTAGGGTCCACAGCTGCAAACAGGACCAGGTTCCTAGGTCCACGCCCCACTAGGCTGCTCGGGAGTGTGGTTGTCTCTGAGAGGGAGCCGGTCACTGCAAACTGGGCAGTGAGAAGGACAGAGACATTCAACTGTGTCGCCCTGAACATCAGCAGAGCGCCATCATGGGAAAGCTCAAACTGCTGTTACCACCCCAGCAGGTGTTACTGCATATTATGAATCTTTAGAGAGAAATGAAGAAATGGAGGAGGAAGTATAAATGAAATGCTACAAGAAAAACAGGAGGAAGTTAATTTGCAGACTCTTGTGTTTTTTCTAGCTAACAGAGAGATTTCTGTAGCTGACAGAGATGATATTTAGAAGTTCCAGGCTTTGCCAGTAAGCACTAAACACAAACAGAGGATATTTGCACATAAGGTTTTAGAGAAAGCTATGTATATGTTTGCATAATCTATTTGCTCTCTGGAAAAAATAAAAATAAAAAATAGTTTCCCCTTTCAGGGAAGGGGACAAAAACTGTGCAAGACCTTTGCAGGGACCTGCTGCTGAACTTTGCAACTTTCTTTCAGTGTCTGTGCTGATGTCACACACACCTGTGGATGTATAAATGCTAAGTATATAAACACTACTTTATTATGAAAAATCCCTTTAAAAAACAACAACCACAACAAAAACAACTTGCAGTAACAACTATTTACAAAAAACAGTGTCCAATCATTCTGTATAGGTGCAATGACTTGGAAACACTTTTTGAGAGCTTGATTGTATGGAAGACATACAGAAAAGGATTTTCTACAGGCAGCCTTTTGGTGTTATACTATTGCTCATGAACAAGTTCTGTCAGGCCAGCTGGGCAATTACTCAGAGCTGTAAGGTGTACTCTCCAGAAGTCATGTAAGAAGGTTCCAGAGAATAAAAAAAGAAATGGACCAAGATTTCCAATACAAATACACAAATTTAATTTTAAAATTATAAGAACTTTATCTTAAAAGACATGCTATTTTTTCCTGGCCCTGTATGCAACCATCTAAGGTAAGACCTGTTGCTGTAGTCTTACATTTTCAGTATTTATCTTCCCTTTGTGATTTATTTTGAAATAATGGAATGCCTGCTAAACGTGTTGACCATTATGGATTTCAGCAGAAAGAAATACATGAGAAATTAATAGAAGAAGGAAACGTAAAAGTGAACTGGGCTCAACCTTTCGTGAATAGCCACATGGAAAGAAATTCAATGAATAAACTTGCTACAAGTCCTGTGAAGGCAAAAGAATCTCTGCCTCTCCTGCTCATATTGGCATGTACAGAATGCCAAGTAGTATAGTAGTTTGCCACATTACTGGCCCTTCCAGTTTAAGCATGCAAGATGATTACCTAAATTAGCTATCCTCTTCAGTCATTAGATAGGCTTTCCCAGTGACACGTGTAACACATTTGATTTGAACGGGCCTTTCAGAAGAGACATTTTCCCCCATTTGACAATGTAATTTAAACACCCAGAAGTAGATTTTTTTGCACTTATAGACTGAATTTCTTGCATGTGTTCAGGGCTAAAGTGTTATGATGTAAATTGCTGGCTATTTGTTTAATAAATCTGCTTATTTTCCTAAGATTTTTTTTTTTTTTTTTTTTTTTTTTTTTTTTTTTTTTAAGTGGAAGGTGGGAGTGGTGTTGCTGCTGGTGTTTACCACAGAGCAAAGAGCCTGGGGTCCTTCCACCCTCAACAGAGACTTCATTCATCTTCTGAAGTGATGAAGCAATGTCCCAAAAATCCTTGGAAGCACAGAGTTCTGGTAATTTCTGATGAATGCATACATATCAGAGGTAGCAGGGAGATAATGCACAAAGCTGTTAATGTGCATGTAAACGATTGTACTTTATAGAGTGAATGCCTCACCTTGTACAGAATGTGCAAACTGGTTCACCACTGGGGTCTCTATCCTCAAGAAACTTTTTAGATTTCTGGATGGTCTCAGACAGACTGGAGATATGGTCACCAGTCTAGAGAAAAATGAGTCTGTAGCCTGTAATTCAAAATGAACCAAGTTTTGACTCCTAGTTTATTGGAATAAACTTGCTGGATTACTGAACTTTTACTACAAATGTGAAAATAGTGATGAAAACCACTGGGGATCTAAACTCTAAAGAGTTTCAGCTGGTCTTGCTTGCTTTCAAATCAAAGTCCTTATAATCACAGTTAACGGTACTGTACACATATTTTTTTCAATACTGACAGCAAGAATATACTGTATGCTCTTGAAATTTTACCCTTTCTTCATGGGTACCCTGATGATAAACATGCAATCATAGGAGATTTCTGCTGAAGTATTTAATCCTATGGGATTTGTTGATTTTATTTATTTATTTATTTTTATTTTCCAGGAGTTATGTGAAAAATATGGGAACAAGAAATCTCAGTTCAGAGAACTAACACGGACACTTCAGCAAGCATGCTGCATACTTTGTAACTTTTGTCTGCACTTTCTAGTGCATTCAAAGGATATTAACAGCTCCAGAAATTGACTACTTTGCCACTGGAATGCGAATGCGTCTTAACACTAAAGAAGCTGACTTAAGGCATTCAGGAAACATTTCAGAAGATATTATTCTGAGAATTAGAAAACAGATAGATCTCTTGAGATCCTGTCTGGTGAGAAAGTCTGAGAAAAATATCTGGATATAAGTCGGCTTCTTTCCTTTTCCTTTACTTTGGGAGTATAGTTAGTAATCAAGATGTATTTCCTGTTTTGGTGTAGCTTTCTGATTGCTGTAGGCATATTCATCATCTATGCCAAACCAGTTAGCTCCGTTTCTTCAAGACTTACTGTCTAATAACCTTCAGAACAGGATTAGAGCTTCCTAGGCTACAAGAAGCTTTAACTTCTGCTGAGCAGAGTATTTTACAAATTATGCTTAATCTCTGGAGAGTGGAAGAAATACCCAGTCAATCTTTGAAACATCTGTTTCCAGGATATATGGAGTGCATACTTGTAGCTTTACATCTCTAAGACTAGACTGGTCTCTCCTGTCGAAAAAACCTCAGCTTCCCAAGAGACAGAGATAGAGGCCCTGATACACAAGTGTAATCAGGTGAAGCTAGGCTCCCAAAATACTTGTTAATAGTTGTATTATATATATATCACTTACTACTTCCTAAAGTGCATGGTTTTACCTTCCTGAATGCCTTGCTGCATTTGGTAGGTCATTCTCATGCTTGCGTCTAAGTAGACTGACCAAAGGAAAGCCAAAGGTCAAAGTCATAAAAGACTGTTGGGCCTTTGGATGTCAGAGGGAGAAAACTATTTCTAGACACAGAACTTATATAGTTTTCCTTTCAGACTAGAGAATTCAACTCAAGATGTGCAGAATTCCCACTCTTTTATTGACCATAGCTGGAGCTTAAAAGTCCATATATCTCACAAGCAATTGAAGACCTCATAGGATCAGCCCAGCATGAGAATATGACTCTGATAATTTTTTTTTCTCTGAGTATCAATTCTTTAAGAGGCTACAAAGAAGAGCATGGATAAAGACAAATGGAATTGGGGAGCGGGGATCATTGTAGACTACATCTGCAAAAATGAAGTTTCTTAATATGGCTACATTTTATTTGTTGGTGGAAAAATAACAGTTTGAGACCTTTTGTGTTTTAATGGCTTAAGTGAGGGAAATAATAAAATTATGGCTAATGATTATTATTTTATTACCTACTTTCAGTCTGTGCTTCCAACAAAAAATAAACATATACTGAATATCTTTTACAGCATCTAATACCTTGCTTGAAAGTAATGATAACATTAAACTGATAGAGGCCTGTGCTTATACTCCAGTATGACAGGAAGATCCACAATTACCTCTGTAACTTTGATGTAAAAAGAAACATGCTGTATGTTTATTTTTTTATTTTATTTATTTATTTATTTTCAGCAAATCAGCAAAACCTGTAAAGCAGAGCTACTAGGTATGATTTTCTAATAAATAGTCATTTTTCTACCCTGTGCCATTAAAATGAGAGATGAGTGGTTGGTTAACAAAGAATATAAGAAATCTTTCCTTGTTTCAATACTTGCGAAGTATCACCTGTGCAGCAGGGAACAGAAATCCAGGAAGTAGAAGCATGTATCCATAGAGGAAAACAGGGATTATCTATAAAATGAATCCCAATGTTAGAAGAAAAGACACAAAAGAGAATAGAAGATTCTTACAAACTGAAGAAAAGCTGTGATAGATGAATAAATGACCCTCTTCAAAACAAAATGTTAAAATAGGCCGGACTGCAAACTTTGCCAAATTAATGGCATCCAAGGATACCTGGATGGAAAACAGGTTAAACAAAGACTCTTAGAGACATTACTGTGACCAAGTGAGTACTGATATGCCTCTTGGCCCTACTGCTCTTGTTTAAATGAATGGTGTAAACAGGTGAAGACATTCTTCCTCATGTGGAACAAAGTTATTTGTTGTCCCATTTTCTAATTGTTCAGTTTTGTATTTCCC
>CM021763.1:82142045-82164285 GCA_011075105.1 Heteronetta atricapilla | reverse complement strand
CAGAATATGGTAACTGAAGTGAGGACATCAACAAGTAAACTTTTTGCTCTTCATTACTTATATTTTTTCAATTTTTGGTGCAAAGTTAATCTTGGTGGAAACCTCTAGGAAGACTTCCCTGGGCAGTCACATTTTTCTTTTTTTTTTCCTTTTTTTTTTTTTTCTTTTTTTTTTTTTCCTCACAGATAAAATCCACGGTCTTGGAATCAACTTAAAATTTCACTACAATTATTGCATGTCAATATATCCAGCCATGGGAGCAGACTCAGACTACCAAGCTCATCATTTTCTGTGGTTGTTAAACAACTATTAGATGGTAGCAATTTTTCAACGGACAACCTCAGAAAAATTGGAAATGGCAGCCTAGCTGTGAAAGACCTGTATCTTGTCATCAACTGCCAGTATGATCTATCCCTGTAATTTTGCGTGCCATCAGGTCCATCTTAAGAAATAAGGCAGTGTTCTTCTGGTCACTATCTTCTTCCTCAAGTAAAGAATAATGTTAAAAAGAAGCTTGAAAATATGAGGAAACATTTTTCCCTGTGGTATGTGATTATACATCTGGCAGCCAGTGAGCAGTGCAGACAGGACATGTTGACAGTTGGATATAGTTCTCTGTGATAAACATTTGAATGCTGGGACATGCTCAGTCCATAAGTGGTTTATGTTTTGGTGAGAAAAGAAATAAGAGTGAGTTTTCCTCTTGGGAGTCTTATTTCATATTTTGGTATAATTTGCCAGTTTTGTGTTTTCCAATTTGAATAGCCAGTAGGCAGCCATTAGGGACATAGGCTCATCAAACAGGCAATAACAACAATAAATTTTATGTGTCTTGGCTGTCATCTACTCCAAAACCTGTGGAGTTCTCTGCTGGAATAAAGGACCTGCAATAGAAAATAGAACAATTAACTTTTAGGGACTTGCCTGTTGAAAAGTTTGTGGAAAACTTGTTTTTTAAGGGCAGCATAAAGGAGGGGCAAGAATGTAAGGATTACTTGGACTGTACAGAATATCATATGCAAAATCTCATGCTCCAGAAAGGAACATTCTAAAATCCAAACCATTTTGTTTTTGTGAGAAAAAAAAAAAAAAAGTAATCAATTAACCAACCAAACAAACAAACAAAACCACACACGCATACACACACAAAACTACTTCCTTTTTTGGGTCTTTGACATGTTAGTAGCATGCTAGTATTGTCCTTTCTTACTATCTTACTATTCAAAATAAATGGGTTGAATTCTCGTTAGATAATGTATAGTATTTTTCAGGAAGCATCCAAATATTTCATTAACAATTCATCATTTTAAAGGGTCTTTTTAAACCTATATTTTACATCCTGTGTCAAAGGTTAAGTAAAGAAGGATAGGCTTTTTTGAACTCACAAAGAAAAATCCATGTGTCTTATTTGATGCTTCTGTGTAACATCATAACAATATACTACCTCACAGTGTGCTAGTCCCAGATGAATTATGACACTTCAAGCTTGTCTTCCTTCTACAAACATGCATACAAGCATGCTTATGTCTATATTACTATATATATTCTTCTTCATTTAAATATTCTTATTTTTATATGTATATGAATGAGTATCTGGAAGATATGTATATTTATCGAGTGCAAAATGGAAAATTTGGGAAAATTTTCCCAATAACCTATTGAATACAGAAATTAAATTCAAAACAATGGTAATGACTAAGTTAAATAGATATTTGCCTATACATTCCTTTCCTTTCAATTTAACATCAATGCACACACATAAAAACTGCCCTGGCTGGGGTGCTGAGTAAGTCATATGAAATGCTGCTCTGGTTCCCTGCAGGTTTACAATCCTAGCTTTTCAATGCAGAGCTGCTATTCAGACTTCAGTACTTGTCTGAAGAGCTTTGTGTTGTCTTTGGGTGTTTAATACTTATAACAAGGCACTTTCATTAAGTGCAGCCCAATTTTAAACATTCTGTCCATTTATCTGAGCCCTCTGTAAATGTCTGAAGGAGACCAGCTGACTGTTCCTACTGATTCACCTAGCTAACATTTCTTAATTTTCTTCTGCTTCTCATCAGCTTCAGACTTTGTAAACAAGCTCCCTTTCACAAAGCCTTGAAAGGGTGGATGTTTAGCAAAGCCTATATTACAAAAGAAAAAACACTTCAAAGATTTATTTTATCCCCTGTTTAAAGTGGAATACACACTGTCCCTTAAAATATTGGCACTCTTCAATTTGTTGTGAAAGTGTGAAAGTATTCTATAGTTCATTGTCAACCAGCACTAACATTTTTTATTTATTTTATTTATTTATTTTCCTGGAAGAACTCGTCGCCCATTTTAGAAGCATTATCTAGACTGTTTGAATTTTAAAATCCTTTAATATATACTAGGAGTCTGAATCATAAAAATTCCAATACACTCCTATTTCTGGAACCTCCCACTCAAAACCAGTTTTTCTCCCTGTTAGTATTTTCCCAATGAAAAGCTGTATGAAAGATGCTTGTTTTCATCCCTTCAAAAGGATGTGAATAAGAAGAGATTATTCTCATTACCTTCAAACAATATGTCTGTTATTAAAAAGTGGATATACTCCAAAATATGCATCTTGTACAAGCTAAAGTATGTGTTTGTTTGAAAGACTCACTTACTTTATCTTTGCTCTTTCTTTGAGTATCTCATTATCTGGCTGACCACACACAATACTACAGAATAAGCATTACATGCTTTGGAAGATCTGATCTAATTGGAAGCTTTGGATTCTTGGCTACCGTGCATATGAATATTAAGAATTTCTTGTTTAAAGCCAGTGACTGTACTAAATGCAAAGAATCAAATACATACTTGAAATCTAAAAAGGTATATAGTTGAGAAAGTCCCTGTTTGGAAATCCAGGGCTTCATTTAGTATATACCAAGCTTTGGGGGAGGGGGGAAACAAAACATAACAAACAAAAAAACAAACAAACAACAACAACAGAAACTATTAAATATCCTGTAGAACAATCTAATTTATTTTTAATTCCACTTTTTCCCTTCTATCCCTGACTAGATTCAAAGTAACAAAGATCAGCTTCTTTCCCTGGTACTTATTTTTTGTACTTTATGCCATAATTAAGAAGGCTAAAAAGTTACAAACAATAAAGTGCAGCTTAGAATAAGCAATTCAGGACTTTTGAAAAGATAACATTAATTTCTGGAAGTTTTAAGGAAAATGCAACTTTTTTTTTTTTTTTTTTTTTTTTCCTATCTTTTCTCAGACTCGTTTTCTTTTCCTTGGACTAAATTCTTCATGTCTGGTATCTCTTACAATCAACCAGATGTTTGAAAAATGGCTTAGACACCCAAAAAAAAGCTTAATCTACCTTTGCTACCTTTGTTCTGGCTACAATTTCTACTGGACTTCACTTACTTTTGCTCTTAGGAGACTGTCAAGGACCACTGTCTCAACAGAAAAAGAAAGCAAGGCCTACTTAATACCAAGCTTTCTGCTAGCTTACAGGTTCAATGGTTATTTTTAATTGTACTGATGTCTAGGAGTTGCTATGTACCTAATTTTACATTTAGTCCAACATTATTGCCCACTTTACCAAATGTTCTAGAGAAGGATGAGTGGGGCATATTGTCAGGAATATTGTATTGCAATACGTTCTAAAAATGATGATGAATGATGTGGAAGTAGAAAGTCAATAAAATGTCAAATATTCATAGGTATGTGAAGAAAGCAAGTAGTTGGTTATTTTTTTATTTATTTTTTATTTTTTTTATTATTATTTTTTTTTTTTTAGCAGGACTTTTTGATTTGGAGCCTGTTTTTCTGATTTTGGAGCCTGTTTCTCCTTCACAAAGAGACTCACAAAGAGATCAAAAAAAGTCTTTGGCCACAGAATATGCTACACCAGCTCTCTGTCATGAGATGGATGGAGAAGAAGTGTAGGTGGCACCTCATCATCAGAGAGCAAGCCACTCCTTGCTCTTGAACTATGCAACAAGGAGATGGTAGGAGAAAGACATCTATGGAGACAGTCATGATGGAAAATTATGCTAATTCCTTGTAAAGTGTGTAGACAACGTATACATATGATGATGATACATTCTAAATGATGATGTATGTAAGATAACATATACTTGTACATGTAGGCCAAGAACTGATAACTGGTCAAAAAAATGGGAAAAGTATAAGAATTAATATTCATACTTTTGTAGGCCATCTATATTTATATAAGTGGAAATTAACTTTTTAAAGAACTTTTAATATTATTTATGATGCTTTTTCTGTCTCCAGTGCACAGACAATTTTTAGACAATTATTAGACAATTAATATTGCAATAAGAGAGTTCTTCCTCTGGACTGCATACTAAACAGACCTATATAAATAACGGATATTTTTTGCTAAGGTAAAAATAATTTAAAAATGAATAAAAATTATGACATATCAAAACAGACTCTTTGGGGAGAAATGAAGATAAAGTTACAGTACAAATTCAGGCATTTTAAATGAAAGCAAGGAGTTGATTGCAACATTAATAAAAGTGAGCTTAGATGTCATTTACTAAACTGAGAAGAATAAGGTGACAAATACGTCTCTACAGGCTAGTGATTAGAACATTTACCTGATAAAAATGGGTCATGGTCTTCTTTGTCTAACAGAGGTGTAGCCCGAGTCTTGATCCTCTCAGAGAGTACCTCAAACACAGGGGTAAAAAATGTATTAACAAAATTATGTTCTAATGTCCACATAATATTGCTTATTAGCTGGAGAATGATAAGCCTAGGACTCTCTCTCTCTCTTTTTTTTTTTTTTTTTTTTTTTTTTTTTTTCAGGTAAGGTAAGAAGATAAATTGCAGATTCCTGGCCCAGGTCATATACCCTGTGGATGTGAGCTGCTATTTCTGATTTCCTATGTCAGTTCCCTCCATGTCAGGCTACAGTACGTGGGGTGGTGAAGGTGTACTGGTACATCTCACATCTCCTTACTTCTGTGGTTGGTAGGTAACGTTCCTTGTGAGTCTAGGAAGTTAAATAAAGCTTTTCAATCTGGAAACACTAGTAAAAATATCGCCACCTTTCCTCATTTGTTATTTTTGACCTTAAAGGGTGTTTTACAAATTTTTCTTAAATTAATTTGTGAATAAATTATGTCACAATTTCTACCTAAATTTACTTAAACAAGAGAATGCTTTCTTTAATCCACTGCATACAAGAGGATAACTTTACTACTTTACTTCTGTGAGACAGCTCTTGCACAGGTATAATTCAGCAAACCTCTGCAGGCATGACCAATACCTAATGACCAATTCTAATTTCATAATGCTCACTGAATGTGAAAAAAAAAAAAAAAAGAAAAAGGCTTTTTCTTTTGCCCTAAATGTTTTTCTGTTTCCACCATTATTATTATTTTTCTGAAAATATTGCCTATAAAGACACAGATTTTATATTGATTTACTTTTTTTTTTTTTTTTTTTTTTTAATAGAAACATTTCTTTACAAATTTAGGGAATCCGTTATTTCTTTTTCTTGTGCCTTCTATTACTGTCTGCAACTTTCTACATATATGATAGATATAGGAATACACTTAATATAAATGTTATATTTTATTCACGCTACCGTAGAGAGAAACCCCAAACCAGAACAACACTATGCATGGTCATTATTAATCACTCACACCTCTCAGAATGTTTCCTCTTGGTCATACATCAGGATTGGTATCCCTTCTGTTAGAAACAGACACATCCAAACTGATGTATAGTCCCCTGTAGATATGAGATCCCAGTGCACAGCTACTACTGGAATGGATAACTCTCTGGTTCTGCAATTTTTAATATATATTTTTTCTCATGGGCCTCCTCTTTCAAGAGATCAAACAATGAAAATCACGTCAGCTGAGGGACAGCCCTTTTTTACAAAGCTGAGTGATAACATACTACTTTCAGAAGCCATTGAGCATGGGCTGCTGAGATACAGCTGTCTCTGTAGGGGATGAGGCAGACCTTTCCAAAAGAAACTGAGGGAATAAAAGGTGTGAAGTACCTTAGCCTTTTCCAAGTATTTTGTTACCAAGGTCTCTGGCCCCATTGAACAGTGGCTCCACATTTTCCTTAGCCTTCTTTTTGATGCCCTGTTCCAAGCTAGAAGCCCTGCTTGTTACCTTTCACATTCCTCATTAGCTCAAGCTTCACTCTGTATTGCTGTCCCTCTGTGCCTGGGCATTTGCTCTGTACATCTTCTGGGTCACCCAGCTGCTATTCTACACAAGCTTTTGACTGACTTCCACCCAGCTGAAAGCAAAGCTCTTTGTGTTTGAGCCTCTCAAATTGCCTAGACTCAAATCCCATCTCCTTGCTTTCCAGGTTTGTCTTGTCTAAAGAGTCTGTATCCATCTAGTGCTGTGTTTCAGTTGGGTGAGCTACCCCATCATTTGTCTGTAATATGAACAAAATAGATGTGCAATTGAGCATGGGATTTTAACACCTCTGTTTTTTTCCCTGTCATGTGTGCATTCTTGTGCATACACAGAATCCATCCTTTCATCTTACTGCTTTCATAAGAGGGGTGGGAAAGCTTCCACCATCACACTATTTTTGGGATACTTTCACTTTTCTTTCAGTTTTGGTAATCTTCCCCAGATATACCTAGCTTAATTTCTCTTCCTTTTAGAAAAGTTGGTGGTGCACTGCAAGAACTGAAAGTGTGCACACTTAAAGAAATTGGTGAACAACCTCAAACTGATCTAGTGTCTTGAAGAAAATCTTAAACCTTTGTTCTTAAAATTTTGTATGGATTTCAGCTCAGAATAAATCAGCATAATTGGCATAATCAGCACAGATCAAATTCAGCAGACAATTGCCATGATTTAAACTTAACTTCTGTTTAAAATTGATATCTAGGTAAATACATATGGTTAAGGAGTACAACTTGCATAGGTCTGGCATTCAATGAGAAAGTAAAATGAGTATGATATAAGTATCAGCCCTGAGACTGTGGTCCATGGCATGTTCCTCCTGTGCAGTCTGCCTTGTAGCCTACCTGGAGAGGAACTTTGAAACCTGTCCCTTTGTAAAATGACAGAGGTTTAATTTTATATCTGTCTTTTTATTTTCTTTCTCTTTTTCCTTCCTCTTTTTTTTTTAAGCTTGACTATATTTTGCCCTGTAACTAGTGGAAATATTTGTTTGAAACCAGTTTAAAACAGAATCATATACAAAATAAAACTTTGCCTAAGAATGAAGAATAATAGTGATTTCTGATATAATCCATCATGAAACATTTTTTTTTTTTTTACTGTGCCCTTGGTCTATATTCATAAATTGAAGTTAAGTAGCATCTTTTATTTTATGCAACTCTTTTTTTTTGTGTGTGTAGCATGATGAACAAAGCTCTGTACACAAATAATTCACACTTAAGCGATCATAGAATTATACAAAAATGTGCCTGGAAAAAGCTCTGGAGAGGCTACATCTTATGTCTGAGTTGGTTAAAAAATAATCACATTTGAAACACCATCCAAATTAAGTCAGGAATACTCCAAATGATTCCTGTTCCTCTACTGGTGTAAAGAGATCTGCAGACAATCAAGAGATCCAGTCACAGATCTCCTCAACAGTAGAATTTATCCTCAAAGGTTTAGTATTTATAATCCTATTATTTTCTAATCCTATTATTGTAATGTTTGGATAAATTGGATGTATTTCCTCCTTAATCTCTGTGTGATCTCACATATTTCCCGTCAATGATGACTTCTGGCTGACCCTACAAATACTTTGTCCTTCAATGCTTAAAAATAAATCGCTAGAATAGTTAGTAACATTGTATTTTCTGCAGATGCACCTTGCTGTTAGATAATGCCTTATGACAAAGTGGAAACTTATAGAATACTACAGAGGTGTTTGATTCTCACCTGATTTCCATTCAGATTTTTATTATTATTTTATTTTTTTTTTTTTTTTCTGGATCAGTAAGTGGTCACTGTGATGCCCTATTTATTTTGAAATCGTATTTGTGACTGTGCATGGAACAGAGGAATATCTACAGAGTTGTTATGTATAGTATACAGAAAAAAAAAAATAAATCTATGCAACTTTGAATTGCATGGATTTAATGCTGTTTAAGGGTTTAACAGTGACATCATAAATCACAAGAAGGTATGAATTAATTTATATCTTACCATAAGCCTAAAATAATAGTTTTAAAAGTTGATTATTTTTTCATTTCCTTTGCAATTACATTTTCATTTGCTATGACACCCTCTAACTTGCTTGCTTATTTTGCCCTCTTGTCCTTTTTCTGTCATCTCCTGTTTCTACTTTTCTTCTTCATCACGCTTCAGACTGTCCTACTTGAAAGAGGCATACAAAATTTTGATGAGTTTTCTACCAACAAAACCCACTATACATCAGAGGCAAAATAAAATTATAAGGGCATAAAAAAGAGAAGGATTAGGACTTGTGACCTGAATACCCTTGAAATTCACAAGAAAAATATGGTAGACAGATGACAATTCAAACATTAATGATGAGATTTCCTTGTACTTGACAGCAGTGTGCTTAATTCTACTATCAACACAGTATTAGAGCAGTGTTTTCCCTTGTGATGGTTATGTAAACTTTGCTTATGATCCCCTGCAAGCAGTTTAGGCTTTGGTTCCTTTATAACATATAAATTAATAGGGGAAAAACTTCCTTTTTATTTTTTTTTTTATTTATTTTTTTTTTCTGTTGTCTTCCTACCCAGGAGAATGATAACAGTATCAAGTATATTTTACTGGTAAGACAGATAGATCTGACATATTTATCTGGTCAAACTTACAGTTTCATTGTTTTGTCTAACAATAGCACATATTTGCTAAATGAATTCTACAAAATTAAATATTTTGCATCCATTCCTTTACAAAATATTGTCCTCTTGGAAAATGTCTGTGTGAGCAAATGATGAATGTTTCCAGTCAAATAAGTCTTCTAAAATAAACTAGGACAAGAGGCAATATGCACAAATTAGAACAGATGAAATTCCAGCTGAACCCAATATAACACTTTAATACTATGAAGGTGGTCAAACCCTAGAGAAGGTTTCCATGCCAGAGAGGTTGTGGAGTCTCCATCCTGGAGGTATTCAAAGCCTTACTGCACACAGTCCTTGGTAACTTGCTGTAGGTATTTCTGCCTGAGCTAGAGGTTGAAGCAGATAGCCTCCAGAGGTCCATTTAAACCATTCTAATTTAAAAATGCCTGGGTGGCCTATCTCCCAGAAAAAATAACCACCTCTGGTAATCTTTTTTATTGAAGTTTGGCTTGTAGAGGTGTGGTTGGCTAAATGGAGTAGTACTTTATTTTTATTTATTTATTTATTTATTTATTCCTCATAGTTTACTTATAGAATCATAGAATCATAGAATACCCTGAGTTGGAAGGCACCCATAAGGATCATCAAGTCCAACTCCTGGCACCGCATAGGTCTACCCAAAGGTTTAGACCATATGATTAAGTGCACAGTCCATTCGCTTCTTAAATTCAGACAGGTTTGGTGCAGTGACTACTTCACTAGGGAGCCTGTTCCAATGTGTGACCATCCTCTCGGTGAAGAACCTCTTCCTAAACCTCCTGTCTCAGCTTAACACTGTTCCCGCAGGTCCGATTTTTTTTTTTTGTGATTACAGAGAATAGGTCAGCACCTGCCCCCCCCCCAGCAGTAGGTGGTAGACTGCGATGAGGTCTCCCCTCAGCCTCCTCTTCTCCAGGCCGAACAGGCCCAGTGACCTCAGCCACTCCTCATATGTCTTCCTCTCCAGGCCCTTCACCATCTCGCTCTCCTCTAGGCACTCTCCAACAGTTTAACGTCCTTTTTGTACTGTGGTGCCCAGAACTGCACACAGTACTCGAGGTGAGGCCACACCAGCGCAGAGCAGAGCGGGACAATCACTTCCCTTTCCTTTTCTCAGTTTTCTCTCCCTCTGCTTATCAACTGGTACTTTTCTCATCCATGGTTTCCTACACAGAAATGTTCAGAATAAACTTATTTCTTAAAAATAAAATAAAAACTATATAAGATACTTTTCAATGAGAAACACACAAGAGAATATTGGATACTCAGGAATTAGGAAAAGTGTCTTCCTATGAGAGTTATAAAACATATGTTAATTATGCCCTCAAAAACAGATATTTCTTGCTTTGCAGATGTCTGTGTAGAAAGTGGCCACTGCCAGTTCCTTCATCCAAAGTACTATCTCACAGGAAGCTTGTTCTGAAACAGTTCCAAACATTATTATCTGTTTATTTGCTTATTTATTATTAAATAGCTAGTTAATATTGATTATAAATCAACAAAATTGTTTCAGAATTATCAGGGCCTCTGCAGCAAAATCCAATGCCAGCAGTAGAAATGTCCAAAAATTCTATCTTACAAAACATTTGAATGAATAAGTACAAATACACCACATGTTTGCATTCAAAACACCACAAGATTAAAAGCTGGGCTTCAAAGAGTTCCTTTGAAAACACAACATGGTGGTTTTGATTTTTCCTTACTCGAGAACAAATTCAGTATTCAGGTTGTCTTCTGACATTCTTCATAACATGCCACATGTGGACCAAACTCTTACGCACAGTCTTGACAAGGGGTTGGCTATATCCCACTGCTAAGGGCTGCAAACAAGGTATGATTTTTTTTTAATTTTTTTTATTTTTATTTTTTTTAAGATCAGTAAACACTTGGGACTGACCAAATTTTTATGCTGATTCACAAGAATCCTGATGCTCCATTATCTGAAAATAGGGGTAAGCCCAGGAAATGCAGTTTTCCAGAAAACTGTTGTATTGCAGTGCTTCCAAAATTGTACTTAAACTGAAAGATCTTTGAAACTGTGTTGTTTTTTTTTTTTTCGTTGTTGTTGTTTGTTTTATGGTGACTTCACATTTGACTAGGACTTTTAGGTGCTACCAGTACATCAATTGCAATAACACAACTAAGTGACATCCCAACATTATGTTGATTTCCACCCTAAAATATCCTTGTAGATGGTGTGGAGATTCAAATTTAGTCTTGTATTGATCTCCTTTTTTTTTTTTTTCTTTTCTTTTTTTTTTTTTTTTTCTTTTGTTCCTTTAATTACCATTGCATAGTATTAATTACTTGGGGAAATTGTTTAGAGAAGCAGATTAATGGAGAAATACAACAATGAATGTGCACATGAGAAGTACTTTCCAGCTTCCAAGCCAATGTCTGTGTCAAGTACGTATTATTAGCACTTCTAAAAAAGATATTGTAACCAAGCTAGAGAGGAAAAGTAATTTGTCCAAAGGCCACAGGAGGAGTAATTTTCACAGCTGGGACTGTAGTTCTGGAAATGTTGGCCACTGAGGATCATGCTTCAGCTGACTTCTCAGCCAGAGAATGAGGGGACAGATTAAATAGCAAATATCCGCTGTGTTTTGTAACTCTGGTTCTGGAACTCCATCTCATCCGAGAGCAGGTCAGTTTTTCTTCTCACTGTGTGCTTGCCACAAGGATGTCAGTGAGCTTGTTGAGGTGTTAGGACAGGAACAGTACAGAGCAATAACTGAGAAATAAGGACTCTTGAGGGGACACTTCATCAAGACCTTTTCTCCCCATAAAGATTCTTTTGTTTTTTTTTTCTTACAGTCCAACACCTGTAAATGCTGTATCACCTTCAGAACACTCCTAGATGTTTCACTCAAAATATCAAGAATCCAGTGAAAAGTGGACCCTTTCCATCCCTACCAAAAGCGTAAAATATTTACAATATCCAAGTAGATGTGCTGCTTTACTGCTTAGCTATTATAAGGCTCACAATTCCCCAAACTATATTGGAAATCCCTCAGTTAAATCAGCAGCAGTATTTATTAAATATAAGGATTTAATCTATCTGGAATCAACAGCTGAACAGCAGACATCAAAATCTGAGAAACAATGACCTCAGAACTGTGTATATTTATCATAGGCTGATTTCCTGACATGTTGAAGCCAAGGGGAAAAAAATGCTGTACTAGTCCAGCAGCGAGGTTAATACTCCAATTAAATCACTGGATTTAAAAAACATTTAAATCTGTAACTCCAAATTGGAAAGCATTTCACAACTTTCCTGTCTTAACAGTAAGGAATGTTAATGAGTTCAGGGTAGGAGCTGCAAGCAAACTGTAAGCATGAAATTCTTGTTCTTGTATTTATAGGGGCACAAGGAAGCAGATGCTGCATATGGGAAATATATGCTCAAGAAGAGCTTAAGAACAAGCAGCTGAGAAAAGAAAGAAAAAGGTGCAACTCACCTGTTAGATGGATGACTTCATAACTACAGACTCACTCTCCAGCATCTTGGAAGTCCCATGGTTAACTGGGGTACACACTACATAGGATAAAAGGCTTCTGGTGATTTGACCATTGTAAACCAATTGGTAAACTGGGGAATGGATGTAGAGAGTCCTTTGTGGAGGCAAGCACTTCTAGGCTGTGAGTTGGAGCAGTTCTATCTCACTCCCAGGTTTATTTTTTAATATAGTCTTGAAAACCAGCCCACTGCAAAATGTGAACATATTACTCTGAATATGTGAGAAGGCATAGGAAACATGGCAACGCCTATAAAGAGGAAAAGGTCTTTGAGGGAAAGTGATGAATTGTACTAAGTCACATGTCTGTAGGAGGGCAACAAAAAAAGATAGCTCTACCTTCTTCCTACAGTCATAAGTATGTTAAAATAGTGCTCTCCAGTATCTTCATAACATGTTTAATGACCTTGTAGTTCATGATTTAGGCCACCTTATTGGCATAACCCAACAACAGGGGATGGAAAATATCACAGTGGTGTTTCTCCCTAGCTGAGCTGTCCAATTCTTTGGCTTTCTCTGATAATGTTGGCTGTGTAAGGTTAAATTTATTTTCCCTTAATTCTGTACCTTACCTGTGGCTGAAAAAGAAAAGAAACAGTTCCACCATGACAATCAGCCTAGCTAATTGAACTGGGTGGTTACCAGCATGGTGAATCCTTACTGCCTTGTTGCATTTGCAAAAGACCCCATAACTATTATATATATATATAATATATATATATAAATATAAATATATATATATATATTTCCATTATATATTACATTCTTTATAAATATGATGGGATGGGCAAGAAGTATATTCCCATAGTACTCAGCCTTTGGTGTTATTAATGGACAGTTGATAATATCTATATTTAATTTTCATTGGACTGGAATTGTGGCATGACTTTTCTCCTTGTTGGCTATGAGAGCACCATGAGAGGAAGGTGACCTTCACTGTGGAGCTGTTCATTGGTACCTGCCTTCCAGCTGCTCAACATGTGTGCCTCAAGGAGGGCCATTAGTCAGAGCCCACAGTGGAACATACTGCTGTGTTCTGCATCCCAGGGACCAATGGGAACCTAAAATGAAGATGGGCTGTTTTATTGCCTAGTCTGGCTCATAAACAATAAAAGAGAGAAGCAGATTTGTAAATACTGGATTAGACTGGCAAATAATCATCTCCTTCCCCATTTAGTGAGTTAAACAAATGGAAACAGGAGAGCTGTATCCACAGCAGACTAGACATCAACACGTGCTCAAGGACTAGGTGATATCTTTGTGGGTGGGGGGAGATGAGGAGGAAATCTGTTGCTTCAGGGCTGCAGTATAATTTATTTTCCCCTCCAGGTACCTCAGGGTCCTGTGCAGCAATAGCTCTGCCCCATGGACTGGTGCTTGCAGAAGCAATCAGGACTCTGGAGCCTCCATCTTTCTGACAGGCCAAATGTCCACCCAAAGGCCTGCAGGATGCTGGTGAGTGTCCTCTGCCTACCAGCAGCACCCTGGCTACTGATATTGCCCCTCCCTTATAACAACAAGGCTCTTTCTGCTCTGAAAGTGTGTGCAGAACATTCCTCTAATGCCTTCAGTAGGTGGGCTCTCACTGGGTGATCAGAACAACTGTTGGCTGAGGTCAGCCAGCCAGGAAAACAATAGTGTCTCCAGCCTCTTGAGTGCCATAACTCTAACATCAGGATTAAGGCTGCTGCACTGTACTCTGGATGCTACATCTCTTGCAGCTGATCTCAATCAGCAGCCATGTAGACCACCCGGGGGAGAGGGAGTGGAAGGGGTACAAAAGGTTTTATTAAAGTCAAAAGAACAAAAGGAAGAGAGCCTTGAACCCTCCAACAAAAGGGGGAAAGTTCTCTTATGGCAGGAAGCCAGGTGATATTTTTTTAAACAGCTTTTTCCCCTCCTTTGTACTTCAGCCGCTAAAACCTGTCTCATATCTGCAGCTGCACGGGGGAGATCCTCCAACCAGCTCCCCTGACTTAAATTAAAATATTAATCTTGCAGCTGCTAATAGAGTGCAAAAGGAAAGAGGGTTCTGCCAAACCAAGTAGTGCAGAATGTCAGAGGAATTACCTTGGGCCCTCCATTGCTTATATGCTTTCATGTTCTCATGACACCATAAGCAGCCATAGTATGACCACTATTGTCACAGGATCCATCAAAATACACCAGGATGAGTGCTGCTGTAGCCTTGTGTGGTGGTATTGTGGCTCTGAGCAACAGCAGCAGTGCTGTAACTGGGAAAACAACTGATATTTTTTGGTTTTGTGGTATGGGTAGATACTGCAGGAAGCTGGAGTAGGTAAGAATCTAATGCAGTCTTCAGGGTTTTCCGAAACTGACCTACAAATCACAAGATTTTTTATGTTTCTAAGGGGCCTCACATGGGGTGTATCTCTGAAATAATTGAATGAATTCAAACATTATTGATTCAAAATTTTAGTGATTCGGATTTTAGTGATTCAAATTTTCTAAGCAAAGATAGCTACTAGGTGAATCTATTGTTGAGAGCAATTGCCATTATGATGATAACTAAAATTCATATCACAGTGATGCCAGGTGTTAAATGCACAGAAGGAGAAAGAAATTTTAATTTGTTTTACAAGAGGAAATTAAGACACCAAAAAAAAAAAAAAAAAAAAAAAAAAATTTGCCATGGTTAATTTTAGGTACATAACAGAGACACTTAATTAAAATTGTAGTTGTCCTCATCTTCCCAGCTAGTCACTGGAGAAAGACAAAGGGCATATAAACCTATATTTTAAATCTGAATTGCCTCTCAGAGGTCTGTCTCTCTCCACTGACAAGCAGGAGAACCTAAAGCAATTAAGATCTTAATTAGATGCTTCTGTTATATCCTTGAATTTAGGCTGGGATGAATCGGACCAAAGAAACTAAATGACTGTCCAATGAACATGAGACAAAGCATGTGGCTGGGAACAACCCCTAGTCCATTGCTTCATTACAAATAACACTATTTCATATACATTCCTTTAAAGTCTGCTGATGAATTGCACAAGGCTTCACTCATAGTAACCTCAGGAAAGAGTTTATTAACTAAAACTAAGTAATTTTAATCTTAATTATTATAATTTGAAATGTTTTTACCTTTATTAGAGAATTAAGAAACTACAGTCTAACAGAACTGCAAATTTTTTAACAGTGACAGGCATCACCAAGAAGAACAGAAAGAAAATCACTCAAACAGCTATAAGAATAATTCCTCTGTAAGGTTACAGTTATAAAATAAATTATCAGGAACCATAACTGTTGGTTTTTCACCTTGTTCATTTCTAGTAGGACAGGAAAATATTTAATCTGCATTGAAAATGATAACATTGAGGTTATTAGTAACACAGAACTGGTGAGAAAATGCTCTCATAGAACATTTATATCTTGCAGCATAATGTACAATAATACAAAATACAGTATTTTTTTCTTCCCTTGCAAGAGCTGCTGGGTCAGCCAAAGCAGGGTGTACTTGTAATTTTCTGATGCCTGGACCAAGCAAAAAAAAAAGATCTTTGAAACCTTGAAACTAGTGGAATACTTTTACCAGAGTCTGATAAAAACTGCCTGTTATCCTTACTCCTAAATGCAGCATGTTATAAAAAGACAAGATTGCACGGTTCAGTAACAGAAAAAGGTTCCTCTTTGAAAATGAGTATGGAGTAGAGCTGGTTGACCTTAGGTTCACCCATTAACCGCTTCAGTTGGGTGATAGTTAAGTTAATAGTAAACTCAAATGGGGATCAAAAACTTGACCTCTGCAGAGGAGAGCTGCTATGTGAAACCCCCACTTCTTGCTCTGGCCTCATTCTACCACACAGATGAGCTAGAGGGGCCCAAAGCAGCATTTAGAAAATCTGCCTGGATGAAGCACTGCAGGTCGTAGATGGAAAGGGGTCTTTAATGGGTCTATTAACAGCTCTTATGTAAGAGTGACAGAAAATTGGGAAGGCCTGTATTACAATGGACAAGAGGCCACATATTTTCTGGTGGGGTAGAAGAGGACCCAGTCTGCCTCCGTGTGCTGAAATGTCACAGTTTAATACATAAGGTACTCTGGATTTTGTAAGGAGCTCTACAGCATCTCAAACGATTGTAGACAACACACTGAAGAAGCTGATTATCTCCCTTTTCTCACACTCATTAGACTGCATCAAAAATACCTTATTTAGCTTTAGACCCCCAGAAGAATAACAGTGTTGATAAACCGGAGAAAATCTGTTAGAGGATGACTAAACTGGTCTGAGGACTGGAGCACTTATCGTATGAGGAGAGACTGATGGAGCTGGGCTCCTTAGTGTGGGGAAAAGCAGCCTTAATGGAGAATAAGTATCCTTCCAGTAACAATGGGGCTACCACAAAGACAACGTCACAAAGTCAGTCTCTTTATTGTGGTGCATAGTGGGAGAATGAGAGGCAAAACCAAAAATTGAAGTGATGGGGCTATAAGCTGAAAAGTTTCACTACATATATAAGTAAACCCTGACCTCTGGGCTTGGTGTCCCAGTGATTTTGTGGAACATCTGTCACTGGAGGTTTTTAAGACCTGACTCAACAAGACCCTGGGAGATCCAGTTGGAGGTCGCTGTTTATCATTCTTTACCAGCTAAAGGAAGGAACAGATGATTTGCCAAGGTTCCTTCAACCTGAATGCTCCTATGATTGTATGATGATAAAAAACATGTGTGTCTAATTCTTATTACCTGGGGAAAGTTCATGGAAATAAATGATGATTTGAAATTACCCATTGCAGTAAGGATAAGTTGACTGAACTACAACAGAAAGACATTGTAAAGTTTTGTGACTGAACAACAAAAGGGTATATGAAACTGAATGGAGAAAAATTTACAGTGATGCAAATGCAAAAGAATCCTAGCTATACTTATGAATGAGTGGACTCTGACTGCAACATTACTTCACAGGATTGATATCTTTGAGATGTATTCCCAAGATATTTCCATGAAAATATGAGCTTATAGCTTACTGGCAATCAGAAAAGCAAAGCAAGTGTTAGGAATGCTAGAAAATGGAGGAAAAAATAGAGACTATGTTAGTGGCATGGTACAGGACCATGGCTCACTTACCTCTTGCATACTGCTTGCATTTTTGGTTTCTTTCTCCCAGAAATATGTAGCAAAATAAATGGTGCTGATAAGAACCAAATGGATGTTCAAAAGTGCAGAATAACTTACATATGAAGTATGAGCAAATAAAAGTGTGTCAAAAGGAGGGTTTTGGGGAGGTGGGAGTTCTCCACGTCATGAGTGGCACAGAGAACTAATGTGGAAATTGGGGCATCAGAGAAGCAACAGGAGCAAGAGTCAGAGCAAACAAAGTAAGTTATATTTGGAAAAAGTTCTCTTCTGCCAGAGAATAGCAGGGAAGCTCTGTGTTTAGTGGGGTCAGGTGAGACTATGTAATTTTAGAGAAGAGGAATCTGTTGAGGGTTATATAGAATTTACATTGCATTTGCATAAAAATCCCATCTAGGTCTGGAAGGCTTTGAGATGAAAGTAAGTAAAGTCTGGAAGCTTACAAGGGGAAATAACACATACATGTGCTCTGCTCTTATTCTCCCTTGGCATCCCTTATGGTAACTGCTAAATAGACAATGGCCCTTGCTCATCCCTAGTATGGCCATGATACCAATTACAGTGGTATCTTCATCTTATGGTAATGTCATTATGGAGTGAGAAGCCCTTCTTTAGAAGAATATAGCTACTCATGTAAAAACATAATTAATGACAAATAGCTTGGGTCTTTGAAGTGAAGGGCTGAAATTTAGTGAGAAGTCACTTCTGTTTGTCTCTTCAAATGATTTGTAGGAAGAGATTGTATTATAACAGCACTCACAGACTCTATCCGGGCAACAACATAATAAATTGAAAACTACAGTAAAACGAGTCCTCTGAATTATACATTTCCCTATTTTCAGACCAGGTGTTTGTGAATGCATTATTTTGTCATTTGTAAAATACATTTTTCTGACAATAATTGTAAACATGGAGGAGACACTAGTTAT
This sequence comes from Heteronetta atricapilla, assembly GCA_011075105.1. NCBI lineage: Eukaryota > Metazoa > Chordata > Aves > Anseriformes > Anatidae > Heteronetta > Heteronetta atricapilla. Next base: position 82,145,936 of record CM021763.1, on the reverse strand, counting down.
CATTATTGAACTAGTTCTGCCTTATCAAAAACACTATCAAATCCACATAGAATCTGATTTCAGAGTATTCCTTTTCAGAAAAGCTCAGAAAATATCAACATTTCTTGCAGTTCTCTAAGTCAAAATGTGCCTTTCCTTAACTGTTTAGTATTTTAGTTTTGAAATGTAGTATTCCAGCAAAGTATCAAAAAGATAGGTAAATAATGTTACAACCTGATTCTTGATATCCCTTCAAATTAATATACTTCTGGCTTATATGTATATAAATCCACAAATCTAACTGTGAAAACTTTCCTATACAGAAAATAAAATTTTCTTCAGGGCTGGTACAAAAGTGTAGAACCAAATCCTAGAAAACCAGCCCAAGGACCTTTGCAAAGACCACCATCCTGTGTTTCCAGGGTAAGACACGTTCCATCCTCTTGGTTTTCCAAAATAAATATAACAATGTGTATTAAAGAACAGCAGCCCAAATCCTATCAAAAGCAAAACCTACTTTGCATGCTTATTTCCATGAATAGGAGGGGGAGAGAGAAAATAGATCGTGAATACTGCTCACATTGCTTTAAGCAGTGATGAAAGTTGCTCAGACATCCTCATCTTGTGAACTGAAGAAGATCTGAATAAAGTAGAAAATGAACAGACAAACATTAAGCATTGGAAGTCTGTGTAAGATTAGATCTGGCAGAAACACCAGGCTTATGCAAAGCATTTTCCTTTTTTTATTTTATTTTTTTTTTTTTGTATAATTTTTCACATACGTGTACAGTTGTGTATATATATGGATAGTAAAGTCACTTGTACACTCAGTTCTCATAAAATGATGGTACTTATCTTTTGCCTCACATTTTATATATAAAGTCACACATTATATTCATTTATATTATAGATACACTATGCATACAAAAATAAATACATTTTTCTCTTAAATTAGTATGGGTTTTAGCTTTCCATTTCCTTAAAAAACAACAAGCTTCCTGGCCAACTCTGTGCTTGCCCTCCTGCACTGTATTTTTTATGAAAGAACAAATACAGCAGATTGCAGATGATTCCTACCCGACTTGTTGCAATCTTTAGTTCTTTAATCTTGTGTCACAGCTGAAGGTTAGGTTGACCCATGTGATTCACAGTAAAACAAGTGGTGGGGGAAAAAGCAAAGGAGATTCTTGTGATAAACCGTGTTTAATTCTATTTCGGAGGAAACAATCATCTCTCTCAGTAGGATGATGGCTGAAAACTGCAAAAGCTCACACAAATATACAGTGCTGTATCATTCTTGGTTTAATAAAAACAATTTATATGCAGGGTAGTGAACATGAGGAAAGTTATGGAAAACATTTCTCACCCAAGGACAGAGTACCAGATGTGCTAAGACTTATGGGAGCAATCAAAGGTGGCCAAGGCTCTGCTGTGGGCCTTATTAAGTTAGACTGTGATCCAGCACCTTCAACTTATTAAGCTGTCGGGAGTTTCAGTGATTAAAACCAAAGAAAGGTCAGTCACAGACCTTCAGCATTTCCCTGGACTGGTATTTTCTTTTAGGCCTTAGACCCTAACGAAGACACTTTACTCGATATGTGGATTTTTTTTAAATTGGTCTTTTGAGCTGGATTTGTCCATAGCTTGAGAAAATCTTCAATAGATTTTGCTTCCTCAGAACTGTGCATACAGTTATCAAAAATCCTAACCAATAGCAAGAGATGAGGCCTTATAGGATGGCTTTGCATATCATCACTGCAGAGATCAAAGAAACAGGTTAATGGGGATCTGGAGAAGTTTAATTATGTCCTAGGTGAGGAATGAGGGTTAGTGGCTGTAGGTGGGGCTGTTCTAAATAAGCTTTCAAAGCTCTGATAGCTGAAGTCTAATGTTTGTAAAAGGTATAATAAAACTAGTATTTCTTATGGATTTAAGGTTACCAAAATCAACCCACTAGTCCTGAAGAGCCACATAGTGGGAACAGCCATAATGTGCTCCAGGTACATGTGATGTCAGTGCTATTTTCTGAGCTGGTCTCAGGTGGGTTAAAGGTTATTGTTTCATCTACAGGGACACATATTACTGCTTACAAATCCTTAATTATCATACTACCATGAAGTCTTACGCAGCCTCTTCATCTCTGGGTATCTGACAGGGTTAAAGAGTTGGCAAGCATGCAGAAGTCTCTTCCTCATTTGTATTATATTTTTCTTTGATGTTACCCATATTGATTATAATGGCATCTTTAGGGTGGACTAGTACTTTTGTAACATATAAGCCCCTTGTCCGCACAAGCTTTTAAAGCTGCTGTAATAACACACTCTGGAAGCTTGGCACAAGGCAGCAGGCATGCAGAGGAGTCTTCCTTGTATTTATTGTACAATATTTATGCATTAAAATCAGTTTGGCTGATTGTACCCTGTATGATATAACGAAGAATAAATACCAGTCTTGTTACAAAGCTGAACATAGTTGTTCTGCTGTGTCATGATTCACATAAACTGTAGGTACCTTGTCCCATTTTTAGTTTTAAATTGTTGAGTATCAGGTGTTCTGGGAACACTGGGATACCTTTGTGGTCATTTTGCATATGGCTTTATATACAGATATAACAACATTCATTATCATACGGTGGATAAGTTGGAAAATAAAAATAAATTTACATGAAGGGACCTAACACTTAGTATGAGAAACTGTAAAATGCTTAATCCCATTAATTAAAACAAAATGTACATTTTCATTGTCCCTAGATGACTGAGTTCTCATTTTATAATGCTGTTTTTTACTTAGTGAATTGCAGGACACTAATTACAGATGTGAGAGGCAGAGGGAGCCTGGTGCGGGATGGTGGCTCTGATGCTTTGATGTCTGGCCAGCCAAAGGTTTGATGGGAGTCCCACCGAACTGTTTTTCCATTTTCACCAAGTACAAAAATGGCTGTTCAGCAGTCAGTGGCAGCCTTGCTGTTAACACATGCCTGAGTTGACTGCTAACATCCTGGGGGGACAAACCCACCAGACAGAGTGGAAATGCTGCTAGATTCAGGGATGCATCGAGGGACAGAAGGGGGGAGAAGCACCACATTGGGTGGTTGCTTCTACCAAAGCAATTGAACTTTTGTGAGGTGGGGTCTGTCCCACAGGGATGATGACCAAAGAAACGGGTGTTTTCCCTATCTCCCTTTTAGCTCATGAAACAGCCACCAGAAGGATGTAGGTATGAATGTGGTTGCTGGAACTACATTTGTGGCCAGAATATCACTAGCACTAGTGGACTGCATTTTGTTCTCTTTTATTTAGTTGTTTACCATCTTTAGAGAAATATAGGGATAAATATTTCTGGTGTTTTTAAGCTGAGATTCAGTTTTGTCTTATATTGAGTATAGCTAGGAAAACTGGTGCATTCTGCAGTACACATTGGAAATTAGAAGACTAAATGCCTTTGCTTCCACAAAGTCCAAGAGGACAATGCACCATTATCTTCTACCAGTCCAGCTGTTTTCATCCAGTGTTTGGCTACAAAATTTCAGTAAAATTCCTGGCCTTTGTTGTAACTATAATATACCCTGTAAAATTTGGTTTATTACCCAAAGATCGTCAGGAAGGAAACTCAAAAGACATGGCCACCAAAACGTGAATAGGTTTCTGGGATTAGAATAATCTTAGTTCATGCCATTTTACATTAATCTAATAGATCAGAAGAACCCCATCAGAGCTGCTCAGCTCGATAAATGCAATGCATTATTAAAAAAAATGGACAAATAAATATTTACAGTACCTGCCCATTAGGCCAGAATAGTTTCTTTAGATCTATTGTACTATCTGTCATATGTATACATATATATATATACATATATATATATATATAGCTATATATATATATTGAAGAGCCTATTACAGCTTTATATATATA
>CM021763.1:82120529-82137045 GCA_011075105.1 Heteronetta atricapilla | reverse complement strand
AGGAAAGGAAAGGAAAGGAAAGGAAAGGAAAGGAAAGGAAAGAAAAGAAAAGAAAAGAAAAGAAAAGAAAAGAAAAGAAAAGAAAAGAAAAGAAAAGAAAAGAAAAGACTTCCTGACTAAAATGTTCTGTTTTGTCAAGGGTGGTAAAACCAAACTTAGTTTTTATAATAAAAATAGTGTCACATCCAATTTCCCTTCCTACCTCCATCTAACTCTGAAGTGTTTTGAAGTAGCAAAGAGCTGCAGTGCAATACAATCTGCAGAATATCAGTAATATTTTCAAACATGTGGTAATGTTTTTCCACACACATAAAAGTGACCCAGCCCTAACAAGGGAACCAGACTGTTTCAAAAATAGTGTTAACTTTGACAGCTCCTGTAGCTATTTTGTACTATGGTTAAACTCAGGATTACTACCTTTTCCTGAAACTTGAAAAGAGCACCATGCTTGTCTTCATTCCAGCTGATAGGAACAAGTGGCTATTGCTACAGCCAGCAACCGACAGAACAAATTGGGGTTCTGAGCCACATGCCTAAACCCCCTGTATTCCTATGAATTAACGCCTAGAAAATGCATGTGATTGATACAAATCCTTTTTTATGATACATCATTTAAAGGACTTTACTCCTTTTACTGTGGCTTATTAAATGCAGGCATGAGGGCCCAGTTCCACTCTGACCAACATCAATGACAAATTCCCATTGATTTTGCTCAGGAACAGGACTGGACCTTTCATTGTCAAAGATTTATTTTGAGAGCTGACATTTCCATCAAATCCTTCTTCCCTTCAAAAATTTTTTGTTACAAAGTACCATGATTATATCCAAACAGCATAAACATCTTTTAAAAGCTTAAATATTTTTTAGTCAATTTATTGTAATTAATACCACTTAATTAATTGATGACACTTGTGGGAGGCATGCAGGACCAAATTGGAAAGTCAGAGAACTACAGTTTTATATTGTCTCTGAAATAAATGTTTTGTGTTATTGTTGTTGTTGTTGTTGTTTCTTTTTTTTTTTTTTTTTTCTTGTTACTAATGACAAAATACATTCCACTTGATTAATTAATGATGGGAAACACAAGGAAACCAGGAAAAAATTTAAACTGTACTTTGAAATGACAAATATTTTTCTTTTTGATATTCCTCAGTACAACTATGAAATAGAATTTATTGAAGTTCAGCAGCTGTAGAAAAATATTCCATAGCTAGAACACAGAAATGATTTAATAAGTTCTATGAAAAGTCAATTTGCATGAGATCAGCACCTAGCCTATAACGGGTGGTAATGGATTGTTGGCTTGATTTTATACCACTTGACATCAGATTACAATACACTGAATAAATGTTAACCTATAATCCCTCTAGTAAAAGCTGGCATTGTTTGTCTTCTCTTGTAGAGACCACATTGATTTTCTTTTATTGGATGCTCAAGTGCTGCACCTCAGATTGATTACTTTGAATTAAATGTGCACAGAACATTTTTATTATTCTAAAACAGGAGTCTTAACATTAAAGCGATGCCTTCCATTCCTCCTTTCTTCCCCCCCTCCTGCCCCCCTGTTAAAAGTATACTCTACCATTTAATTTGGATTTCTTTCATTTTCCCATTTCTTTTCAGGGCTGCTGTGATGCTGACCCCTGCTCTGCCCCTATGCCCCTTGACCCTGACACATCTGACCAGTGAAGACTCTGGGGGTGGCAAATTAATAGAAGCATTGCTTGTTAATTGCATAAGAGGAAAGCCAAGAATTCATCACCTCAGTCATGGCCATTGCTTCCCTTTGACCCCCTTCTCCCACAAGGCTTTTGCTGGTGGTCACATCTGTGGTTTTTCTATATCCTACATATTTGCCATATAATTATTCAGCATCAAACCTTATTAATCAAATCGATGCTGTGTTTTAAATGGAAATTGCTGGATTAATACAAGCATTCATTTCATCCTGAAAATCTTGATGGCTTTAGCACATGGAATCCAATTGGAATATAAAAGAAGGGATGTAGAGACCTGATTGAATTAGGAGAGGCATGCTGCACATTAAATTACATATGCCAGCAGGGGTCCATGCTTTTATAGTAAAATACTACTGTAGAGTATATACATCTTATACCTCCTGTGATTTCCTTACATTGGTCAGTGTTCTTGTGCTAGACAGAACTATTTATATCTATAACTATTTATATTTATATATTTTTATATAGTTATATTTCAAAATTCATAATTTTAAATGGGATCTTGCATTGTATATACATATATATATTTAATTTCTTTAAATACTTTAAATTGCTTCTTCAAATAAGCTGTGTTAACAAAACAGCAAATGATGTAATGTTACATTTTACTGTTTGGTTATGGAGATTTTGTCCTTCCTATCTAATATACTTACAGACATGTAAACAGTCTCAGCATTCTAGAAAGAGTTATGAGATTTGTTGTCATGCCCGAAGCATGCTAAATGTCCTCAACACATTCCTACTCACCCAGTTTGGTGATTTCTGGCCTCCTTCCACACCTTGGATAGATTTGCAGTTTATTCCCAGTGAACCTGCTATGCAGAGGGTGAGGGTGGGCAGTTAGAAAGTGATCAGCCATAAAAAATTTAAACACAGCCCGGTGACATTACACACTGACTCAGTGAGCAGCTTGCACGGCTTCTTAGGATCTGACATATACACTGCTCTTATATAAGTGTTCCCACTGAAATCCACATTCTGTCGGTAAGGGTTTTCTGTGGCCTGCAAAGTGAGACTTATTTTTAATAGTTTGGTAACAGGATGTGGACAGAAAATAAATAAATAAATAAATAAATAAATAAATAAATAAATATACTTAAAGGATACCTTAAATTAAGACCAGAAGACACCAAAAGGACAAAGGTGCTGCCTCAACATTTTCATTGTTCCTTGATTGAATTTGGATTGCATTAGACTGGACCTCTGCAAATGCGGAAGGATGCCAAAATATTCTAAAGAAGTTCCCTTTGTCATATTGAGATTTAAGTACCCAGTTTTGCATAATTATCGCCGGGTAGTCTATTTTTAAACATGGGCCTCCCTCGCACATTTTCTGTCTTGTTTTGTGTTTATCCAGTTAGATAAAACTCAACCCTAAAACAAATTAAAACAATGTGGCTTTTATTTTTTTTTTTTTGTCTTTCTGTTAATAAAATTCTGCTCACACTGTTTTTTCATGAGCCTATGTTGTCAGTTGTCCTATATCAACAGCCATATTTCAGGAAATCAAAGTTTGCCCACAACCCAAATTGGAAAGCATTCTCTGTTCAGTGAAGGAAACGGAAGCAGATCTTTCCCCCAGCTCCGCTGAAGCTCTACCCATTTCCAGCATCATAGCACAGTGCAATAAGGTTGGTGACAAGCTCTGTGGATGGGAGTCATCAGTAAAGATTTCTGTATGTCCCCAGCCTCAATGTGGCAAGATAATTCAGAAGAGATTTATACTTAAAATCCTCAGAAACTGCATTCTATAAGTAACACAATGATATGTTATCATGCAAATCCAGTCTTAATACAAGACTGAAATTACTCAAAAGATGTTTACACCAATGACTACATGAAATGAAGTCAATGAAACTGCATTTGGCAATCACATAAACAAGTTACTATAGTGTATTTTATGACATAAATTAATTCATTTTAATATTTCTCCTGTCAAATTAGATGAAATTACTTACCAAACTTTATACATAGTTCATGATTACTTGCAAAAGAAGATTAGTTATAAAATAAGTCAGCTTAAGATCCAGACATAGGATTTTAATAACAACTTGATATACAAAGGCTGTCAGGTGCTGTCTGCTGGTGAGAAATAAATAATACCCCAGACTCTTCACTGTAATTACCATCATTTACTGTACGTACAGGATCTTCAGTGTGGCTCTTGCTGTGTACACTCAGAAGTGCTTAAAGTCCCTTGCCTGGTTCCAGGTGAAAAATGTGAGACAGGACAGGAATGGCAAAGGGAGGTAGAGAGATGTCCACTCAGCTAGGACCCACAGGGGCCTTCAAATGAAGGCCTTTTTCCAGGCCTAGGCCACTGAAAACAGAAAGGGTGTATTGCATGCATTATATCTATACAAAGAGAGGCCATTTTCATTTTGTTTGACTTCCTGTGATGAGAACTCTCAGTAATGCTCCCCGGCCACTAACAATGTAATGTATTCGGTGATGCAAACACAGCGACTGCCTTCTCCAAAATCATGTGCAATGTACACGTTCCTCAGTTAATTTTTTTTTCTGAACTTCACAGGGAAAGGAGAGTCAATATCCACCTTTTAATGTATGTTGGCCTCAGAAACTTCATGTTGACATCTTGGCCATGCTACCAGCACCTTTTTTTTAGTCACACAGGCAGCTTTAAACTAAGCAGCAGAAGTAAGCACCTAACCTTAAGCATGTTCATGTTGGTGGGAGGTGAACACATTCTTTAACAGATTTGCTAAACAAGGATGAACTGTGGAACTGAAACCACAAGGATATGCTGTATGTCATGTGTCGTGTCCCCCGCCGCCCCCGGCCCCCCCCCCCCCCCCTCCCCGCAGCACACAGTAGGTGTTGTTTTCAAGCACACATTCTTCTAAGTTTCTGAACAAAAGTCACCCTCCAACTTTTGGGAGGCCCCTTTCCACAAAGAAGTGATATTCCTTACAATGAATAAACCTTTTGAGGGTTAGGGAAGATAACAGAACAAATGCTCTGTGTAGTGGCCTGCAAATTACATGTTGTAATGTAAGAGAATCCAGCTGAATAAATAACATTCAAAGGACGAGCTCTCCATTCTCCTCGCCGTACAGTACAAAGATAACGGAAAGCATGTTCTAAGAATATAGCCATGCAGATAACAAGCTATAAAACATACAATGATCCAGTGAAATCTTTCTGAAACACATAACTGATAACAGCTAAACATTTTTCAAAGAAAACATTTTCAAAGTGCCGATGTTTTATGTTTTTGCTATTTAGAGGGAAAAAAAAAAAGGCAGCAAAACCATTAAATGACGGATCTGTGCAAATTGGGCTTATTCCTCAGTTCCCAATTGACTGAATCATGTAGAGATGGGAAGGGCACAAGTTTACACACATGCTTTCCTGTAAATGAATCTGCAAACCAAACTCATATATTTCTTTGTGTGATGCATTTTTTTCACAAGGTTTCTAACATGCTGACATCCTGGGGGAAGGCATCTGAAATAATCACACAGTAATTTTCTACCAGCGGAGCATATAAGAAAGAATATATAGACTGCCCTTTGGTAAAAGCCCAAGTTTTTAATATGCAGATTGCATGTTTTTAACAATGAAACAATGCAGCAAACTGGAGGTTTAGACCAGCCCAATATCCCTTCTTGCACCGGCTTCTCAGATAGCCCAGGACATCTTAACAAACACTTGAAATGCTACCAAACCCTAGCCGCCACTTCACATGATTTATGATGTCATTAATGTCAAGCTATCAGTGGACAAGAGTAAAAGAGACAACAGCAAAGCTGACTAAAAACAAATAGTTTTGATTAAACTCAAGGACGTTCGGTACAGCTTTCAGCAAAAAGGCATTCATCATTTCCGAAGCTGACCTTGTTTTTTTTCATCCCAAATGCAAACATAATACATGTAGGGATTCCAACAAAGTCTTTGAAGTAAACTGTGGCTAAATTCCTTTTTTTTTTTTTTTTTTTTTTTTTTTTTCAGCAAAAGTGATTAAGAGTAGCACTGGCACTTTTTTTCTGTCGGTTCAGTTTTGTTGATAATTGCTCTACCACCCTGAAATTTGCATCTCCAGCTGATTTCCTGCAATATATGAGGACTGTCCTTTAGCTCTAAGGCAAATTTCACCTCAGGAATAGACATTCCTATAGCATTTACAGAGGAGATCAGTATCCACAGATGCACATCACCCTTAGAAATGTACTCCATAATAAATAAGCAATAATAACACAGCTTAATGATAAGCAGACTAGAGAATAAATAAATAAATAAAAAGGAAAGAGAAAGCATATTAAGTAGAAGTCAGAAGTATACATTTTCATAGAGTATATGTGTATATGGAAGCAGAATTACTCTGGAGGTCGTTAGCTTAGTTTTTATGGAACTAGAAGCATGAACTTAAATATTATCAGTCAGAAAATATTTAATTGTCCTTCTTCATACTGAATGTTTAACAGGGATTTTTTACTTGTTTATTTATTTTTATTTTTTTTTGTCCAGGCAACCTCAAACTGGATCAAACCACCTCAGGAAATCACATTTTGGACAGATCTGTAAGTGTTCAAAATGCAGAAGGAAAGTAATGTTTCAAGCTTTAAAAACATTATTAAAAAAAATCCTTTCCATAAAAATGGGTATTATTTTTGGAGCTTAAGAGGATTTGCACAAATGTTAATCTCCCTTAGAACAAGAGTAGCTTCTTATTTCTAAATCATTAAAATCTTTAAAAAGAACCTCACTCTCTTCTTGTCTCTCATTCTAATAATTCTTTATTATTTTATTTTATTTTATTTTATGATTTATTTTATTTTATTTTTATTTTATTTTATTTATTTTATTTTAATTTTCCAGGGTGTCTTATTAGTGCATGTAACCAAAATAGTATCCGCTACTCCTTTCATATGTACCATGAAAAGGAACCACCTTCAGTTTCAAAAACTTTCTCAAACATACTTTAAACAAAAAAAAATCTGCTTCTAAAATTAGTCATATTTACTCTGATTAACAAAAACTTTCTGCTTAGAGCTTTTATGGGAAAAAGACAGGCTGTATTATAAGTATTAACTGAGCATGAGAACATTTGTAATATCACCCTTGGAGAATAATAAACAGATACTAGAGATTGAAATTCTGACATAGTTTACAGAACAATAATCCAAACATCTGTTATAATGACAAGGGATTTGAACAGAATAGAGAGTACATGGGAAAGCTATGCTACTTTTAGTACAGTTATAACGTTAAATCAAAGCATTGCAGCTCAAGGCAGCTTGCTGCTAATATAAACAATTTTCTACATATTCCTGGGCCACAAGCCAGATCTCAGCATTCAGTTACAAGCACAAGGTCAAGAGGGATTCAACAGTATGAAATTACCGTGTATGAATCAAAAGAATAAATGGATAATTAAGGATGAAAACAAATTAGAAGGTATACTCTCACTTAACTCATCAAATAAATTTGCTGAGTAACTTCATGCACTGAATATGTTGTAGGATCTGCAGAGGCTTTAATGCATTTATTGCTTAAATCCACAGCATCAGCATTTTTTGAGGCAAGCTTACCTTTTTATGTGTACTTCCTTCTATATCCAACATCTGACTACAATTATGAAGGTAAATATTTAATCATGTCATTTGCTTGAGAGAAAAGTAAATAGAATTTATTTGAAAATGACTTTCTTGCCTCCATTGCCTCCATGTTATATAGCCGGGAAAACCAAACTTCTATATCACTTCTGGTCCCATTTCATTTTCCACACCCAAAGCAGGCCTTTTCAAGCTGCAACAAATGTGAAAGATTCACTGATTCACCGTAGCCAGTGAAGAGGGCATAAGTTGGGCCTTCCCACAGAAAAACTTCAAAGAAATCCTCGTAACAATGAAAGGTTATTTGTTAAAAATCTCTCTCTCTCTCTGGTTTTCTCTCTCTTTTTTTTTTTTTTTTTTTTTTTTAAATGCAGACATGCAACATGTGAGCCATTTGCATGCGTGGACACAGCAGCCGGTGTTTCTGAAGGGCTAGGAGGACAAAACACCTCTGAGTAGCTAACCAGAAAATGCATTTCTGTGTCTCTCCATTGGCCTTACCCTTCTGGAGTCAATGGCCACTCGACATCAGCCTATTGAAGGGGCTCACCCTAAATGGCTTACAACCATTTTTTCAATGGGTATGCATGTTTTTGTATGAGTGCCTTGCTTTCCTCTCTCACTTCCGGAGAAGGCTGGGTAATTGGCTCAGATGTGGTGCCTCACTCCTGGGCAGGCAGGAGTCCCTCCAAGGATGTGCCTCCAGGAGTCCCTCCAGGGATGTGCTGCTGTCCATCACTCCCAACTCAATTCAGCATCTCACACAAAATACAGCCTGAACAGCCTCGCAGCCTGCTGTCCCTCTTTCTATGCTTTGCCCTGCAGAATCAGGGCTAAGTGGTTCAGTCTCTGCATCCATTCAAGCCATGTTTTGTTTTTTTTTTTTTTTTTTAATTATTAAAATGATTGCAATTACTGCCAGTTACTAATTGTATTAGTAGCACAAAAGTGAAACTGTAATGGAAGCAATGAATTAATGTTGTGTAAGCAACTGAACATCATTTAATAACTTTTGATTGCTGCAGACTTGCACAATATTATAACCACTGTTCCTGAGGTGGAATGTCCTTTATTTTCATAATTGTTGAATAAGACATTAGAAAAAATATAGTTCATCAGGTTTTTATAAATGGTGACATTATCAATTCATTTGGTTCAAACATACTTGGATTTGTTTATATTTTTATTGAAAACAAAACAAAACAAAAAACTTATTTTGTTCCACTCAGGCTGACTTATATTCCACCTTCTTTCCAGAAAGCTGGTAATACCAGATGGTACAAATAGTTTTAACCATCAGTATTTCTTCTGACAGGTTGGAGGATCAGGAATGTGATGTTAGATATTATAAAATGCTGAGGTATGCTGGCTTTCAGATCAGGTGTTGGAACTGAAATATCTATCAGGAGGGCTCAGCACTTGTAACCACAGAAGGGAAGCCATTCAGGATATTTTAAAAAGCATTACAATAATCCATTTAATGTCTTTATGAATCTTAAACTGTAAAAACCACAAACTAGATTGAACAGTGGCTAAAGGCCTGCTAGATGGATTGAACTTCAGTTTATCCAGCTGTAGGACAAACCAATTTTAGCTTTGGTATCTCCAGAGTAAATACTCTTCCTGTTGTTATCATTACTTAAGTGTTACTAACCATTGAGTATACACTACCTTGTAAGAGCACTATGACATTTTCTGAACTCACTGAGAATAAATATTTGAATGAGACTAGTATCTCATACTTTAAAAAAACATACCCATGAAGCCATGGAGACTGGACTGTGTATTCCTGCTGTGTATGGCTTTCACTCTAATGTGACTCTGGTTGTAACCTCATTTTATCCCAGCACAACACCAGCACAGCACCTGCAGAGCCTTTTCTGTCCAGGCAGGCAAGGTATGGAGTAAGCCTTGGAGGAAGACCAGCACCATGTGGTCCCTGCTGAGAGAAGACCTCATTAAACCTGCATTAAAGCAGGTTTCCAACTCCCATCTTTCTCCTTAGGCACTTGGACAATATTCAGCCAAGGTTCTTGGTTCCTATATTTTTTTCAATACCATGTTAATGTTTCCACAAATTAATTAACAGTAAAGGAAGACTAGTAAGAGAAATAGACTGAGGACTAGCAAGAGAAGGCAAAAACCACCCCAGTTGTATTTCCGTGAAGAAATATAAAATGATTACCCTCTGTCCAGTGACACTATGACTTCACCTTGTAAGTCATGTATAAGTACAACTAATCTTGCATATTTTATAGGGTCATTGGTCACAAGGATAAAGTTCCTGAGAAAGTGCTTTAAAAACACAAAGTCTCTGAAGTCAAACTTGCTAAGAAATGCCACTGACATATGTCAGCATCACAGTTCTCCAAACCACAAAATTGTTGGACAGTCCATGAATGGACAATATTCCCTAACACATTTGCTCAATAAAGAAAACTCTCATAGGCTATACCAGAGGTCTCTAATTTTTCAAAGCATTTTCTTCTTTAGCTTGATAAATACAGTATTCTTACATAGTGTGTTTCCTGAATGAGAATCAGCAGTACTTGACAGCAGCATTTTTAGAAGAAAGGCTGTAGATTTATTTTTAAATTCGAGGAACTTTAATGTTGAATATTTAATGCTGAATATTTCTTTTTTTAATCTAAAATGTTATATAGCAATTTTATCCCCCCTCACAAAAGCTAGAATGCAAAATGATCAGTCTGCTTGTCAGTGTGGGACAACTTTTTAAAATACATTTGTCTTTCTTGGTTTAAATTAGTTCACAAGCTAACTCACACAAGCTACAGAGACATGTCAGAAGAGAGACAGAAACAGTATAAGAGAACCAACAAAAACATTTCTTCAAAAGAATTTTACATCACTTTTGGATAATAGGGAAACATCCTGTCCTACAACTATCGGGTTGTAGATAGATACAGATCTAGCTATATTTTTTTAAACCTGCTCTGATATTGCTTGCACCCTGGGAATCTTAGCAAGAATATCTTGATAACATGGTATTGTAGGTCATTAAAGATAAAACTATTCTTCTGGAAATATTTATATACCCATTTCTTCCTGATTTTATTAATTGAGCTCCTCACTCTTGGACAGAGAAAGAAGTGACTGAAAAAAAAAAAAAAAGTAAATGGTCTCACTGAATAAAAATGTGTATTTAACTTGCTCCAGGATTAATATTTAAATCTGGGCCATAGCAGGATTCAGATACTGATACTCACAGTAGGGGCCAGCACTGCAGGGAGGTAAAACTGAATGGTTGAGTTTTCTGTATGCTCTTTGAGATACACCAGTATGGCCATCTGTGTATACATGTCCCAATAGGGGAAGCTTCCACCATTCCTGTGTGTCTTACAGAAGGTATGCTCATCCTGACATCTCAAGAAGGGTGTGAGGAAGGGAACAAATACTTCTTGGACTTAATACAATAAAGCTCACATTCCTTTAGAAGAAAGAAAATGTGAGCAACAGAAAGAGAAGCATCTAGAAATGGTTTTATCCAACATAAATGTCAGCCTTTGCTTCACAAAGCTGTGAATTAGGGCTGTGAGAATTGATTCCCAGTTCCTTGTATAAGGGGTATTTTTATTTTTTTTTTCACTTGAGTAGCTGTGCCAGTGCCAGAGGATGTAACCGAAAAAGTCTGTATATGACTGTGAACAAAAATATTTCCAGTATAGATGGTTAGGTGGGGCTGCTTAAACATCACCTCTTGCTTCAGGTTGTGCCTGAAGTGGCAACCTAGCCTTTAATTTGATTATAACATGTTTTGCCAATTAGACCCAGAGCAGCAAAGAGTAAGGCACATGAATAGCCCTGTGGGAGCAAGTACACCTACACTTAAAATTAAGTATAAGTTCAAGTATTTTTCGGGATAAAGGTGAATATTTAAAATTATATCTTTATTAAATTATTTACCACCATCAGTGACAGGACTTCAAAGCTCTTTTGGGGCTTGTCTATAAAGGATGGGAAAATATTAGAGTTTCTGGTGTACATTTGTGCTGAAGCATTTGAGGTGATAATCTCATTCCATCCAGTGGTTAAATATTATTGTGCATGTCAAAACAAAATTGTAATCCTACAAGTGGGTGTCATGTAAAAATGCCATGTTAAAGGAAAACTACAGTGATTAGCTCTAATACTTTTGCTAGCTCAATGAATATTTGCATAGAAAAACATTATCTAGCAAAAATTTAGTAACTGGACTACAAAAAGATGCAAGAAAATACCTAGGGCTCAGCTCATCTCTCAGCTCTTTCCGCTTTTTTGTTTGTTTCTTTGTTTGTTTGTTTTTCTTTTGTTCTGTGTTGTTTTGTTTTGTTTTTAAGATTCTGTTTATACATGTGTAAATAACACAATGGGTTATGTTCTGGAAGTTTATGCAGAACTTGTTATTCTGTAGTGTTTCACAAATCTCATGAATATAGGATAATCGCTGCATTTACTGTTGAAATTCACTACTTCTGGAGCAGGACATAATAAATGTCAAAAACTAGAAAAGCCTAGGAGAGAGGAAGTGAAAAAAAAAAGAGAGAGAGAGAAAAAACACTAGAGAATGGTTTATTCTAGTATTTGTTTCGTACAAAAATGCATAATGCCCACTCATATGATTGAAGTTACTCATGATGGGAAAAGTCTGGTATACACACCTGAAGGTAGAATATCAATTTTGGTGAGGTAATTTCACTTTTCATGCCTGGCATTTGCACTAGGAATATTTCTCATTTGGATTTACAGAGATCTCACTTTATTATAGACGGCAGCAGTAATTAAATCTCTGTACTCCATTTTAGAACTTACTATTGAATTCAGTATTGAATTCAAAGAAACATTAGCAAATAATAAATGAATCACTGACACCATTTTTTTGCAGCATCTGAATCTTGAAGAATGTTTTCTGTGCATGTACTAACAACAGTATGAGGGAGCTCATGAAGTCAAAAGAACTCTTACTCTGAGATATTTCAGAAGATAGAAGTATTAAAGTCCGTAATCTGTTTTTGTTAAAACCAAAACCAAAACTGTGCATTTTCATGTGTGCAAACAGAAAATAGATAATATTATTAAATTAACTATTAACTATTAAATTAACTTGGGAAGTTTGTACAGAGGAATCAAATAGATATATTTGTAGATATTTTCACCATCTTAATTGTGATATGCTCTTTCTCAATACATATTGTGATATTACTTTAGTATGGCTAACTGTGACATTTGGATTTTTATGATAATTTTGAAGTAGGTAGGTGCTGGAATGGAGAATTCCATGGTTTGAAGTGCTGGCAAATGTAAAGTTCTTCCTTCCTGAGGCTAAGCCTCCTAATTGGCCACAAAATCCAGACTGGCTGTTTGTCTCACGTATTACATAACAGCAAAGAGCTCTTTAGCGATGACATCTTAAAACATTTATGATTAGTGCCAACAGTTTAGATGCAAATATAAAAAAATATTAGTAAAGTATACAAACCACTACAGCTATAATCTATTTAAAGCTTGGCTGAAATTCATGAGGTTGCTGTATGGAGTGGAAATGTAATGCTGAAATGAGCCAGAGCTGCTATGCATGAGGTCCAGACAAGACAACTTCACTTGGGATAAAAATTGGGATTCCCTTTTGCCCACCTTAAGTAAAGCATCTGATGTATAATGGAGATGGATTGCTACTTCTCATAAATTTGGCACTTAAATGTTACTAGTTATGACTACAACTGACAGTAAGATTTACTTTTGCATATCATCCCCCAGTGGCTAAATAATTACTGGTTCAGTTCATCTTCATTACTACTGCTATCTTCCACTGTGCCCTTTGAAAATCAAATGGAAATGGGAACATGTTTTCAAATTGATTTTTAGGGCTACATTTGCAAGAGCAAGTTTCCAGCTGCAGCTCTGTTATGTAGTCAACATGACAATCCCTGAAATATTCTGAAAGACTCAAAGGCTTTTTAGGGCATGAAACGTGGCTGGCATGGGGTTAAAAGTAATAGAATAGACTGGGCTGCTGTAATGTTGATTCGAGTTTTCATATGAATGAAATGCATGAATGCACACATAGCATTGGCACACATAGCATTGGCATTGTACATATATATATGTAAAAATAAAATAATCATACATTCTTTTTCTTTTTACATGGTTTGCCTTAAAAACAGATTCATGGTGGATTTTAATGCCTATAAATAGCTTACACATTCAGCAGTAGCAAGCAAAACGTATTGTATGTCAACAGGCTTAAACGAAGTACATCAATCCAGGCTTGTAGCATATTATTCTGTGGTTTTGTGGATCTTTAGATGTGACAGGTGACAAAATGGATAGTGATATTCATGTAATCTAGAGAACTATTTCCAAAAGTATATTATTACTGGTATCCTCAAACAGATCAAAACGTAGATTTCCAGAACTGAATGATATGCAAGATGTACTACCATGAGACATGAGAAAAAGGCAGTATTTTCTTGGTCTCAGTGACCTACAAAAAGCTCCTCTGTGCACACAGCCTGAATCAACATTTTGTACTTTGAAATAAATGCATTCTGTAACCTATAAATGTAAGACTACAAAAGACTAAATGCACCAATATCAACTGAAGTATTTGGCCATATTGTCTGCTGCTAGGGCATTCTACACAGATATATGCACAGGTGCACATGCACACACATACACACGTTTTCACATATGTAGCTGGTATAGGCATAATAATTCCCTTTGATGCAGTCAGACCAAAGTTACTGCTTGTCTGAGTAATGCATTCACAGCCTGTGGAGCTTTTTCCACAGTGTTGTGGCCAACTGCATGGACAGGGCCAAGAGCACTCAACTGTCAGCATTTACATCGATAAGGCCAAGCATAGGGCCAGTGAAAGGGTTTTGACCTCCAACCTTGCCCTCCAAACTTTTTTTCATCTGTGCTCATCTAGTATCATGGCTCCTATACCACTTAAAACTGAGAAAATCTACCTCCATGTCATGCCCAAATAGCCACCCCAACATTGTGTGTTGGACTGGATCTTCCTCCTGAGCAGGGACTGATTCTCGCAGCTCCTGAACTGACCCTTTTCACTATCCCTCCACCTTTCCCCTCCTCCCAGTGGCTGATCAAAAATTTGCTTCCTGGCACAGTCACTCTTGTATTTTATTTTATTTTTTTTGACCAGGTGGGAAGTCAGACATGCAGTTTGAATAGCTCAGAGATTAAATATTGTATTTTCTCAATGAGGAAGACATACTGCAGAAAACAGGCCTCTGCAATACAGAATAGCAATTACATTTTTAGAAATACAAAAGGTGGAAATACAGTTTAAATAATGATTGAAGTCAGAGAGAAAAACTACCAATGTTGTGTAACTCCTGGAAGTGCCAAACGTATTTCTGAGTTCCAAGTGATTTACACTTTTAGAAGGAACTGTGACCAAACACCATCTTGGCTGTGTGTTGTTACTAATTTCCTATAATAACTTCATCAGCAGAGAGAAAGACCTCTATGCTAAAACAAGATCCCACACATTTGAATGAAAAGTTGGCTTCTGGAGTTCAAATACCATGATAATACTAATGAAAAGATAAGAAGTAGGCTTTTGGAGGTTCTTGAGCTTTTCAGCTATCTCCATGTGTGTTTACTCTTCAACCCCGTTCAGTGAAGTCTTTACAGATTCCTCCATGCAATTTAGATTTTGTAGGATATGTTTTCCTTTAAATACATTTATCATTCTAGAAAACTCATATGTTTAATTCACTACATATCACCCTCTTAAAGTAATAAGAGAATAAGAAAAAAAACATGACTGTTTTTCCATTTCTTGATTTTTGCAAGGTATTTTTCCTTTTGCAATACATAACTGGAGCAATTGGACAGGAATAAAACTGGAACTTAAAAAATATATAAATATATATTGCAAAATTTATCTCTCTTGGATGTCATTTCCACTTTGGAAAATAATATGAGTTTAGACTCTAATTTACATACATACATGCAGTATTAACAAGTAATTCTGTGGGCATATAATTGTTTAAGAATGAGAAAAAATGTGGGTGTTTCTTATAGCACTACTCAGTACAACTCTAACAAACATACTAAAACCCCAAGCCTCAGTAAAACAGCCAGCTTATTTGTCAAGGAAATGAATGGGAAAGCCTTTTGGTTTATATGTTTCTGAAAATAGGATTTATTTACACACTCCATGGAAACTGTATGCTCTAAAACTGCATCCTAACTACAAATATGCACACATCTATTCAGCATCTTGCCAAAGAGACTAAAATGACATTAAAAAGTGTGAAAGAATGTTAAACTTGCAAAGTCAAACATTCAAAATTTAGTAAATGTCAGAATTCAGATTGCCCAGGCAACCTTGCTGCGGACAATAGATTATAATTTTGATCAGTGTTACCTCCATATTTAACTCTTCCTATGTTTCTTCTAACATTGCTCCCAGAGGTTCAAAAACTCCAGTCTTCTATTTGTTGAAAGTTTCTTTGAGCAAAGACCAGAGTCCAGGGTAGGCTGGCCTGTGCATTTTTTCCTGGTCAGGGACAACTCATCACAGCAGCCCTGGAGCCCTGAGTTACAGTACCCTGGTCCTATAACACCAGCTTGGCCTCAAAGTCCCTCCTCTTTTGTTCTTGTTCTTGTTCTTGTTCCTGTTCTTGTTCTTGTTCTTGTTCTTGTTCTTTTGTTCTTGTTTGTGTTCTTGTTCTCGTTCTTGTTCTTCCCCTCCCTCTCTGTCTCCCTCTCCATCTCCATCTCCGTCTCTGTCTCCGTCTCCGTCTCCGTCTCCCTCTTCCTCTTCCCCTCTTCCACTCTTCCCCTTCCTCTCTTCCCCTTCCTCTCTTTCCCTTCCCTTTCCCCTTCCCCTTCCCCTTCCTCTCTTTCCGTTCTCCCTTTCTCCCTGTCCCGTTCCCCTTCCCCTTCCCTTTTCTCTTCCCCTTTCCTTTCCCCTTCCCCTTCCCCTCCTCCTCCTCCTTCTCCTTCTCCTTCTTTCTCCTTCTCCTTCTCCTTCTCCTTCTCCTTCTCCTTCTCCTTCTCCTTCTCCTTCTCCTTCTCCTTCTCCTTCTCCTTCTCCTTCTCCTTCTCCTTCTCCTTCTCCTTCTCCTTCTCCTTCTCCTTCTCCTTCTCCTTCTCCTTCTCCTTCTCCTTCTCCTTCTCCTTCTCCTTCTCCTTCTCCTTCTCCTTCTCCTTCTCCTTCTCCTTCTC
>CM021763.1:82100552-82120429 GCA_011075105.1 Heteronetta atricapilla | reverse complement strand
TCCTTCTCCTTCTCCTTCTCCTTCTCCTTCTCCTTCTCCTTCTCCTTTCTCCGCTTCTTTGGGGATTTTGATTTTTTTTTTTTTTTTTTTTTTTTTCCCTTTCATTTTAGGGAAACAGTCATAGTTGTGTCTAGCCTCACATTTCTGAAATGAAGACATAGGGTCTTCTTGTTTAGTGTGTCTCTTTCAGCTGTCATCCAAATGAGCCATTTCTCTCTGTGTACCCACATGTCCTCTGGAATATACCTTCTGAGTGAATACTAGATGTTAACAAATGTATTGTCATAACATAAGCTAAAATTACATGCATACAGATCTTATGATCCAGAAAAAAAATCAAGTATCCTCTCTCATTCTCAGGTGACTATACTCAGACACTTTGTAGTGTAGTTGGATTTACATTTTTATCAGAACAACATATCCGTTTGTAGTACAGCATCACCATTCCAGACAAAGTATTCAGAGAATTTGGCTGCAAACTTGCCAGATCTGTACTAAGCTTACACCAAAACTAAGTTCCTTTTATTTTTATTATTTTATTCCGTATCGTTTTAAAGTTGCCTTAATTTGTCCAGATATGCACAGGCATGCATTAACATTCCCATACATGCACCCCAATACCTTCCAAATTTCAAGTAATCCTTTAAGCAAAAGGCTGCCTACATTTTTTCACATAACAATCAAATCTATATACCTTTTCAATCTGCAGTCTTGGCGACAACCAAACCACTTAAACTTTGAAAAGCAACAGCACCCAGAAGCAAATATCTCGGTGAACATAATTTTTTATATTGACCAATTAAAACAGTTTAAAAAGATAAACATTGAAATCCTCACCTTCAATGTTTTCCACAAAGAATAAAGGATATGTTTTCTCTTGAGCTTGCTAGCAGGACTCAGAGAAACTGCTACTCTGTCCAGAAGACCGAATTAGTCACATACTTGTTATGTGTACTTGTTTAAAGGAGAGCGCCTGTCATTACCAATTTTAAATGTGTACTACTTAATCTTTTTATGACTTTAGCAACAAATAACTTGATAAGTAAGAGGAAAAGCACACAGAATCTGGGCTTTAGGTATCTCTAGAAAAAATATTGATTTTTTAATTATGAAAAATCATATCTTTGTATTCTCCCAGGACAGTAAACACAGACTAAATCCCAGCTTCAGAAGCAGTAGGGCATGACCTTATTCAAGATCATATTTCCATTGTGTTGCTACTTTGTTTCTGTGCTGTGCCCATTCACTTCCTACACAGACAGATAATTCAAAACTCATCAGCATCTTCTGTGATTGATAGGCATCCTCTTTTCACATGACAGTGGAGTCAAGAACCACAAATTCTGATCTACAGGAAGAGACCACATAGCTAGAAACAGCAACTACTACAAGGTCTGTAGAGTAGAATAGACTTCTGCAGCTTCAGAAGGAGGGTGCTTACTCTCCTTGGTCTGCTCTGTTTCCAACCCTGGAGGTTTCCCTTCTTGCTTTCCCACTCTGATGCTTGCCTTTTCCAGGGAAGGTTTGCTGAAGGCTATGAGAGGAGACAATTTGCAACATATTGGCCTTGATCAAGTGTCCCTGTGACCTCCCCTTGCCCACCAGCAAACCAGAAACCTCCCCTTTCCATCTGGTTTCAACCTAAATTTGAACTGCCTGGTACAACCAATAAACCTAACCCCTTCAGCTGGCTCAGTGATCCAGTGCAGCAGCCATGACTGCTCTGTGCAGAAGTCACCTAGATATGAAACCAAGTTGAAATTCAGTGATCATCTGGTGCTGAAGGTGGCTAAAGATCACCATTTTAGCAACTGAGAGTCACACCTTAACTGCTGAGTTATGTGAAAAGGCAATTACACTGGGCATAGGAAAAACATCAAAAATATACTAATTACAGTTTCCACATGAAGAAAACAGTAAAGACACAGCAATTTGGGGCAGAACTGGTGTGACTTCATTTATATAGTGTGAGCAATTCAAGGTCCATGAACATTATGAACATTCAACAGCCCATTCCTGTGGTGCTTGCTTGTCTCTGAATCTCAGCATTAAATACACAGACTCTTTTTGTTGTACAGACTACATACTGAAATGAAAAAGTCCTCATGTATAAACATCATTTTAATTCAAGTCAGTTGCTTGTGATAATCTATGGGCAATATTCATCAGACGACAGTTTCATCCATTATCTATTTCTGTCTATGGGAGGCACTGAAATACACATGAAAAGTATGCAAAATTTGTTTTGAGTGATTGAATCTAAAAAAGGGGGGATTGCTAAGAACAGGCATCTTTTCAGTCATGGTTTTCACTGAACTGTATCTGTTCAAATTCCCTAGGCCTGATGTCTTCCCAGTTGTTGGTGATTTTTTTTAGTAATCATTTCAATTCAACTGAACTAATTTCATTAAGACATTTAAAATGTTCATCCTTGAATTATTTAAATAATCTTGATGTGAAAACATGACAAAAAAAAAACTAGAAAAAAAAGAAGAAGAAAATAAAAATTGTAAAAAAGAAGTTGAGGAGATATCACTTATCTTTACTTCTTTAATAAAATTATTATATTTTTATCATCATTTCTATAGAACTTCCAGAAATTTGGATGTCATGGTTATGTGAATGAAGACAGATGTATTTTTTAAAAGCATCTGATAATATATAATTCTAAAACATAAATAACATCATATGTTGGCTTCAAAAAAAAAAAAAAAAAAGGTTAAAATCTTCCTTAAGCTTCTCAATTTTTCTCATTTAGCATTGGCAAGCCCTTTCCACGGATTTTCCCTTGAACTCTCCAGAAAGGTGTGAACATAGCCAGTAAAATCCATACTGTGCCTGGGAACTGTGTAGTCTGGAGTTATGTTAAAGATTGTTCACCTATCACAGCTTCAGCAGTCTCTTCAGCCTACTTTGGAATATATTAGAAGCATAGTGTACATGACAGAGATTTCTATTTTATTATTATTATTATTATTTAATTTTATTTTAAAATTTATTTTTCAGCCATATATTTGCATCACTAACAGCTACCAGCAGGAGTATCACAATTGACAGAAACGTCTCCTCCCAGGCTATCTGCTGTTTTGAAGTAGCTTGTGTCTCACTGTTTGTACATCAACCACTATTTAGAATGTGGATACACACCAAGCAATGCCATGATAGGCTATGGAATTTCCGTGTATCGAGTACTAAGCAAGAAATTAAGCTAAGTAGAAGTTAATATTGGACTTCTTTCTTGTAACCAAAAGGCCATGTTCTTTACTGTATGTAGGATTTAAATAGTGCAGCCATGCCCACAGCTTTGTGAGTCATGCTAGCTCTAAATTCTATAACAAATTCAGATGAATTAAGCTTTTTAAGATTTTCATTAACTTAAATGTGACAATGAGTGAAAGAATTATGCAACAGACTTGTGAGGCTACAAAATAGGAGTTGCTAGGGGTGAAGATTCAGAAATGTCATAGCAGAGTGGGAGAAAGTTGAGACTTCTGCTAACTAAAAAGAGGTAAGGGTTTGGCATTTAAAACTGAGATGACTGATGTCTTTAGCCCCAGCACAGCGCTACACAATCATCTTTTAGTTGCAGTATAGGAATTGTAGAAAAAGTATAACATTTGGGGACATTATATTCTCACTTTGTCAACAACAACCTTCTCTCATATCTTGCATGTATCATATACATGTAAGAAAAACAACCCCATTACTGCTATCTCAGCACCTTGTAGTCACTGTGTAAACATACAGTTTTGTTGATATTAAGGAACACAGAAGTAGATGGGACCTCCTCAATCACCAATTCTGGTTCCCTCTTGTCATAAGTAAACAAACCATATAATCACTTTCATCAATTGATCTAGCTACAGCAGACACTAATTAAATTTTCAGCTCCTATTAAATTCAGCAGCAGTGAAGAAGAACGTAGTTGAATATTTCAGCTAAAATAGTTAATCTTGACATTTAAATATTCATCATTAAGCTTCAGAGTTAGCAGCCTATTCATAAAAGGGAATTCAGGTTCTCTCTTTATATCTGTTGATAGAAAAGGTCACTTCTTCTCTTTACTTTCTATTTGGGTTTGGAAGGGTCTCCTTATAGTCATAAAGCCTGGAAACACAGCTGTTTAAAATGGAAAATATAATTCTTTATCATTGTTGGCTTGTAAGTGATTTAAATACAGAAAGCCAGTGTTTTCTATATGTGGTTCATTTATCCTTCAGTGAAAGATTCTGTGCTAGTCGAAATTAAATCATGAGGCAAAACAACTGTTAGGAAAGTTACACATGGAAAATGAAACTAAGAAGGGAAACAAGCCATTTTCCTCAGTGATTAGAAACAATTCCTTTATTGTTTGTTTATTTCTATGGCAGACCATCTTGGTCTTTATTTGCATATTTTTCCCTTTGATGCAATGGAGAGTGATAGTGAAAGAGTTTCAGAGCTTCTTTGCATTTTTTCTTTTTCCAGTTGCTATGGCATTTTTTGTTATTTGAATTGTTGGTGTTTAATGGTACATATATTTAAAATAAAGGTTAAATTAAGGGCATTGGTAACTAATCTGAATAAATAACCCCTAGATATAGCCTAACTGACTCAGAGAGAGACTGTGAAGTCCATCACTATGTAGAGGGTTGCATTAATGCACTCTTGCTCAAGAGACCTCTTCACACTGCAGTTAGAAGTGTCTGTAGCATAATCTAGAGGTACTCAAATTGGCAAACTCACTTGGGGTAATACAAGAAGTTTAATTGCAATAATGCTGTTACAGCAAGGGCTAACACAACCACTGTGACTCTATTGCATACATACTCTAAGTAACCTTTGCTTTCCCATTTGACCAGCAATGCTGAGAAATGAATTAACCAGACTGTCTACCTTAATTAAAAATAAAATTCTGATACCTACTGAAAATCAATTTGCTTCACTTAATTGTTCATTTTTCCATTCAGAATTATGGAATAAAAGCTTCAGGTTAAATGCAATATTGCCAAAGACTAGTCCTATATTGCAGACTTTGTATAGTTACTGTCTCTCTATAGGTTCTACAAGTGATGTGGACTTATAGTTACTAAAAAGGAAGTGAAATTTTGCTGTAGTAGCTTCAGTGGAATAAAAAAAAAAATATATCATTAACTTTTTATCAACTGTTTTGTAACATTTAATAAAACTTGTCTTATTCATCCATAAATGGCTTATCCAATATGAAACTAATTTCATTTCTTACCCTGCGTTGAGCTGCATCTGCTCTAAAAACAATAGAAAATGCCCCTATGGCTATTTGCAAAAAGTCCAGTCAACAAGAGCTCAGCATATTTTTACAGGGCTGTCAGATAAATCTCTCTATGGAAGTTGCCATGCTCAGAGAAATTCAATAGAGCACAGCTTGGCATACACCACATGGAGTCTTCCTGAGG
Source organism: Heteronetta atricapilla (assembly GCA_011075105.1). Lineage (NCBI taxonomy): Eukaryota > Metazoa > Chordata > Aves > Anseriformes > Anatidae > Heteronetta > Heteronetta atricapilla. Next base: position 82,115,015 of record CM021763.1, on the reverse strand, counting down.
TTTAAACCCATGTCTAGTTAAAATGTAAAGTTAGTTTCAGAAAATATACAAAAAGTGATTATTTGAAAAAAAAATACAGGATCAAGAAGAATCAAATTATATTGGTCAACAAGCATAGATTAAGTTTATTTAAAGTAAGTATCTTATATTACTTATACATAAACAGAGGATCATGAAAAAGAGGAAGGGAATTTGAACTACTAATGATTAAAATAAATCAGTATTTTGTGAGCTCTGTTGAATTTACTTTAATGTTTGTAAATGTGCATTTTAATATGAAGCTCAAACACTGGTATTTTAGATTAGGTTTTCAAGAAATAATACAAAGATATGCCTTAAAATAGTACTTACTCACTGTGTTATGTAAAGGAAAAATTGGTGCAACTCCAAAATCAAGGAACTACATATGTAAGTAGGTTACAAACAAACTCAACATATGCACCTTTGTGCAAAAGCTTGAAGACACCTTTGTGCCACATTAATAAATTTATTTTCCCTGGTTTTATATAAGCAGGTGTTTAATTACTTATAAATCTGTCCAATTTGCATATAATTAATAATATTGAATTGTATGTGGATAGAAATCCAAGAGAAGGTACTTATTTCTAAATAATATACATTGCATAGTACCTGCTGCTGTGCAAAGCACCGACAGGAAATGTACACAGTGCAAAAGTACATATTGTTCAGAGTATAACAGCAGTGCCTTTGAAGAACAGTCTTTTTGTTTAAATTATCTGTAACAGTAGTACCACTTTGGGGAATGATACTTCAACAAAACAGAACTGGATTAAAAGAGAGTGGGTTACCAATAATTACATTATCTACAGTATTCACGAGCCTTCGTTCTATAGCGTTCTGGCTTAATGACCATATTTCTTGCAAAAGAAATATCAATTTTTGGACTACTTTTTGTAAAATTTTATTTTACATGAGATGAAAGATCCATTACTGGAGAAGAGATGAAAATTTTTCTTTGTTCATAGCAATTTTTGCCTTTCGTGTTCTTCCAGAAATACCAACTGGGATAATGACATTAGTATGTGCCACATACCAATGTGCTACATTTACAATCAAAATAATATTGCAACACCCACTCTGGTGTACCATTGTGTGTAGTGTGGATATAAAGAGGGAGAATGATTCTTTAAATATATATATATACAGCGTGCACATACATATATATATATATGAAGTGTAAGTGTATATATACATTTTCACGCTTTCATGAATGCAGAAGTCACTCTCAAGAAAAAAGACTGTGCAAAAGTAGAGGCCAGACCCTAAGCTGTTGTAGAAACCTACAGATTAGATGTGAGCTCTAGAAGTTAGTTAAGCAGAATCTAATTTTGAAATTCACTTCTGTACTTTCAGACATGAAGGAGAGGATTGGAGAGACTGCAGTGCTTTGCTTGTGGTGACCATTCTTCTTGTGATCCCCACCTGCACCCCATGGGTGGCTGGTTTCAGTTCTGTTCTTGAAACACAGATCAGGTGTTATTGCCAGCACACATCCTTTCCCTCTCAGAAATTCCACAGGTCCAGAGTCATGATATGATATATAACTTCTGGCAAAAATATGATGCTATTACCTTTCTTTTCAAATTCGTTTGCAATTATTGATCCAAGATGTCTAGGGACTTAAGAAATGCCAAAAGCAGTTATAAACATATTATATTAACACCAACTTCTCAATTGTAAGAGAGTGTGGGAGACAGCGAAAGCGAACAAAAAATAGAGAAAAATTTGGTGTTATTTTAGGGCATGAAAGTTAAACAAAACCTGTTTTGACAATTTTTTACTCTCAACCAAGATTTTAAACACTTTTTATCATTCCAGTTGTCTCTGAACCACATCAAAAAAAGGGGGTGGGGTGGGCAGGGTAATCCACTAAATTGAGGTCTTCTAATATCTAAGTTCACGATTTCTTGCAGCTACCATGGAAAAGGCATGGTGTGGTTACCTGAAAACCATCTGAGGACCTCTGCATCCACATACCTTCTAGAAGCACAGCCAAGACAGCAAGGTGTGACTCAAAAGTATTGTTTCTCTCCTGGCTTTGATCTCTTCAGATTGGAGCCTGCTTCAGGGCCGCAAAGACTGCCTGAATAAATTAGAGCTTTCCTCTCAACTAGTGCCAAGATCTCTACACTGAGTGACATCCAAAGTCCTCCTTTTGGAATTAACCTCCTTTATTATGTTTTCACTATTCTGGGTAACTTGCACATATTGGAAAGTTTTTCCAATGCCCTCCCTGACTACTTGCAAGTCAGCATGCCAGGTCAGGAACTCAGCTATGGTACAAGCTGAAATCCTGACACTGCCTAAGAAATTTGGCAACCTACAAATTTTTTGCAGGTAGATGTTTACCTGTCCAAAAAATCCTAGTTACTGACACTTGTGGCTGGTTGTAAGTAGCAATATCTGCTTAGAAGGCTAAAAAACAGCTTTACAAGAAGGCATGTAGTAATTAAAAATCTGATCCTTGCCTAATGTGTGTCTAACTCTAGCCAACAGAAAGCGCTTCTTGCCTGTAAAGAATAAAAGCATTAAAATTCATAAAACATTTTTATGGCAGAACAAAAATATTTGTGGCTTGGAACTTCCTGACTCTGGTGAGATGGGAACCTTGTGCTATTCTTCCACATCACGGTCAGAACATTTCCTGTTTTTGCAGATCATCCAAAGATTTTCTGTGTCACACTTAACATGTTTTCCAAGTCAAGTTGGCAAAAGGGTATTTTAAGCAAAGTGCAAAGCACAGTAGGATGTACTATATAGTGCCATCTGCTGAAAAGTGAAGTGCTCCCACATAAGAATAGAAATTTGTGCATTTTCTATTAATCCAAAAAAGAATCTCGAGATGGCATGGTATTTATTGGTTCTGGGTCTCATTCATCCTCATTTAGAACCACTATCTCAATTTACATGACGAATGTGAACAGCCAGTTCTGGACTTGATGGCATTGTGAATGCTGGTGCTGCTGATTCAGAAAGAAGACACTTGAACACATATAGAACATATTTGCTACACCCAGACTCATATACCACTTAGGAGAAGTTGTGCTTATCCCAGAGAATGATCCTGATCTCAGGCCCAGATATCACATGAAAAGAACCTGGTAAAATGTAATGTACATGTTTAGTATATTACTCTACAAATGCCACCATAGGAGGTCTGTGTACTGCTTCGCTGTTACAGTCGGAGGACCAATTTTTAAAGAATCTCTTAAGGCAGGTACTTGACTGACTAGTTTTTTTAGTCATTTTTTAGTTTTTTGTCTTTGGCTCTTGGAAAATATCTGAAAGTCTTTAATGCGGGGTAGTTCATGGTACTGCTAACTGACTAAAGAGGTGACCAGTCAACACATGGTGTGCCACTAATGTTGAAATCAGAATACCATAAGACATAAGATCATGAAGTGTAACATGACTAAAATATCTTTGAGAAACTAGATAAGTCTTGAAGGAAAGATGAATGAAAGAAAGAAAGAAAGAAAGAAAGAAAGAAAGAAAGAAAGAAAGAAAGAAAGAAGAAAAGAAAGAAGAAAAGAAAGAAGGAAAGAAAGAAGGAAAGAAAGAAGGAAAGAAAATTAAAAATAAAGAAAAATAAAGAAAATTAAAAAGAAAAAAAATGTTTTTTTTTTTTTTTTTAAAAAAAAAGCTGTGTTTTATGAGATAATACAGAAGGTTTAAATCTGACATTTTTTTTTGCACAAAAGTCTTGTCTGCACAGGAAAGCTCTCTTAAGAATTTAAGCAGATGTAGTTATAATGATATAAATGCATATGAAGACTTTTATTTTAGTAGAAAATTTGCTTTTAAGGACTTTAATTCATACTCTTGTGAGAGGGCTTAAGCTTCATAATACAAGTAATTCACACCAAAATAAGGCTCTCCTGGTGTGGGTAAGCTGTTAGAACAAGACGTGCTCTTGCGCAACTTTTTAGGAATGAAGGAAATGCTCCTATCCTTGCTGCATGCAAGATTGTTCCATAACCTTTCAAACTTGAGTTTATCAGTCCATCAGATGGTGCTAAACAAATATTCTAATAGTTAATTAGTGGATCAGAAATTAACTATTGCACTGTATTCTTAAAAATTAGACTAGAAAAAAAAATAAAAAAATGAAAATTCTCTTAGGATAACAGTCAGAGATCTCAGGCAGCATGGGCAACTAGCAGGTAGACACCCTAGTTAACTGCAAGTTCACATCTAACAAAGGACTTTAGATGTATGCAATATTTTATACCTAATATATGTAACCCATCCATTTGTTTTTGTGTTGCTTGCTTAATGCTAACTTGTGGTTAATTCCAAGAGAAGAAGACTAGCACACTGGTGGACTGGAAATTGAACAATAACTTAAATAACTTAAAGCTTCATTCACTGAGATCTAATGGACCAATTCAGATGTCATTCCTCTTCAGTTTATTGCTCATCCTGTGGAGTGTTATTGTGCGGCTGTCTTCACAAGAGTATAGTTGTAACATGTATCCTCGAGGGGCCTACTGGCAGGGATGCTGAAACAAAGAACTTTGAAGTGGATGAAAAAACATCAGTTGTTGGACAGGAGTTTGAAAGACTCAAAGATTGCAGGGATGGGTGAGACTGTAGGAGCAAACCAAACCTCCAGTCTCTGCACTATTTAGCGGCAATATGTTGCAGCGAAAATTCTTTCTTCCTGTGCACTCTTCTTACCCTTAAACTCACAGAGTATTTTGCTTTTCAAAGGATGTTTTCAGTGGCTGTGTCCACATATTGCTCCAATAGTTTTTAGGTGTTGCAAGTCAACTGCATCCAGTTGGAACTGATGACAAGTCCTCATTTGCTGCAAGTGATGTGCACTAATATTCTAGTTTAGAGACAGCTGGGATCAGGAACTGTCTAAATATAAGTTTGTAGCAGTGGCATGTACTTAGATGAGATGAACACCACCACCACCCCCTCCCCTGAACAGAAATCAAAACATAACACAAGACAGTCTTTCCCTGTGAAAGGCTGTGAAATTTTCTGGATGTGTGTTGAGTTACATTTTTTCCCTGTGACCTTTTTGTATTAAAAGATGATGGAAGACCACAGACTTTAAAAAATAAATGTTATATGAAATAGATGTCTTCTCAGAAGGGGGTAAATGTGATTAAATCAAATCAATGTTATTTCCCTATAACTTATGCATTTTTTTGCTAAGAAACCTGAAATAACCTGAAATGGGAAAAAAAATATTCCAGTATGATGGCAGAGGCAGAACACGAAGAAGAGGAAGAGAAGGAAGGGCATCAGCAATTCTGTGGGAAGCATGGTGGGAAGATGTGGGGAAGGAGATGAGGATGTTTCATGGAGCAAAGAGGGGATTGAGGAGACCCTAGGGAGGGAAAGGCTGGTCTTTGATGTGGGGGAGATGGGGCACCCCGCTGTGCTGCAGAACAAAAGACAATGCCTGGCCATTTCTCTATTCAAAAGGGCAAGTGGAGGTTGAAAGGCATCCCAAATGGAGTGTCTGGGTGTGTCCTTTTGTAAGCATTAAGCATTTTCATGTATTTTAAGGGAAAATAACAGTCATTTTAAGGGAAAATAACAGTGCACCAAGAACATCAAAAATCCCCCAGAGAAATATTTGCAAGGCATTGATCCTTCTTAGTGCACTTTTTCCTTCTCCTTTTCTGATGGACCATTCTCTCTTTGCACTTGAAAAGTCAATGTCAAGATAACAGTTTTCCATTCAAAATTACCTTATTGTTTCAAGTTCAGTTAACTATGACAATGTTGGTAAAATTTTGTTTTGGAAAAAAAAAAAAAAAGAGAGATAAAGAAAGAGAAAGAGAAAGAGAAAGAGAAAGAGAAAGAGAAAGAGAAAGAGAAAGAGAAAGAGAAAGGGAAGAGAAAGAGAAAGAGAAAGAGAAAGAGAAAGAGAGAGAGAAAGAGAAAGAGAAAAGCTGGAGAAAACCTGTTTTAAAAGAGGTTTGATTTCCTCTTTTTTAAGACACTACATTGGCAAGGAGTTTTGCTTCTGAACAAGTAGGAGGGTTAATTTGGTACAGCAATTAATATTTTAATACACTATATTGGACTCCATGCATTGATATACTGCTTTTTTTTTTTTTTTTTTTTTTTTTTTGCCTGTATCTTCATAATTCATTTTATCTGGGAACATGTGTCTTGACACTGGCAAAAGTGCTAGGGACTCACAGACAGTTGGAATGGACAGCCAAAAATCCAACAGCTGGGACCTACAAACAGGTGAAAAATCTAATGAAGACTCCTGCATTGAATAACCACCCGATTTTACTTCACTCGCATCTGGTTTGCGGGTTTCCTGCAGTAGATGCTGGGACATTCTCTAAAACACAATCCTGAGAAGAGGAACCTTCCCTGGGAGCATGCCGAAGACATGGGACCCTAATTTTTGACAGACCTATGAATCCAGGATCCTGATACTTATTTGGCTGCTTGCACCCTGGACTTGCTTGGGGTGAGGAGAGCTGAATGAAATTAAAACTACTTTTCCAAACTCATTATCTTCATCTGTGCTCAGCACAAATCTGGTACAGCTGAGGATCTAGCCTTCTGTGATTAAAGCCATTTCCATCAGATTGAAAATGGAGAAAAATCTAATGAGGAGAAACAAAAGAGGCAGGAAAAAAACAAAAGCAATGTGGTTTTCATTTACTTGTGTAAGGTCCAAATTATATGCTGTGTTGTCTGATTAAGTCAAAAGGAGTGTCTGACAGTTCAGAGCCCTACAGTTTTATAAGAAAATATATATATATAGTGTCTCAAATGTGACACACCTCAAACTCTGTATTTCATATTAGCAACAAGGTATGCCAACTTTTTTCTTATTTTTCATATCTCTCAGGCTATGGTAGTTCATAATGGTACCTCAGTCAGATATCCATGAAAAACACTTTGCCACACTTGGCGTTAAGTTTTCCATGGTCTATGGACAAAGCAGTGGTAACTGTGAGTACATTTCTGTAGGCGGTATTTACGTAATATTCATAATATCACTGCAGTGTGATCTGCCCTAACTCATCTGTGTTGGGATGGCTGCTGTGGCCAACAGTCAAAAACATTTTATTAAAAAAAAAAAAAAGTTTATTCATATTTATTATTTATTCAAAGAAATAAAGGAATATTTCAAAAATTAACATGAATTCTCACACTATTCCTGCTATTAGGTGGCACTACTACCTTGAGAACAGTAGAATAATCTGATGAAAAATTAAAAAGGAAAGATCCTAAATGATAACAAAAAAATATAAACATAATCCTCTAGTGTTTTTATTCAGAAGTCCTGGAATTTGGCCAAGTGAAAAACATTCAAAATGTGTATTATCCTGGAAGTTTTTCTTGTAAGTTTACCATTGATTACTACCTCTCTTCAGGATAGGAACACCAAAGCAGTATTTTTAAAGATGTTTTAATACTTCTTTTTAAATATCAAAAAGAAATTACACAGTTATGGCAAGAAAAATAAATGAAAAATAATATTTTCTATATTGCAAAATTTATTTTTTAGCTGTTTGGGCTGTTCTCTCTCAACCAAAACTTGATTATTTTTTTTTAATTGTATAATTTATTGTAAAATAATTGTTAAAAACCCATGGATAAAGAACTGATTGTGTCTAAGTCTGAAAATATTATTAGCAGAGTAAATGGCTCTATATTCTATATATTCTATAGCAAAAACAAACAAATAAGCAAAAAACAACCACAACAGCAAAACAACAACAACAAAAATAAAAACAGGCTTCCTTTCCTCCCGCATCTCAACAATAAGTATGCATTGTTGATGTGACTTTTGGATGCCGAGTGGCAGGACGAATACATATGAAGAAATTAGTCATTCTTTAATCAATTCTTGGATTCAAAATCTGAACTGTATAAAATATTTCTATGTAAACTGTTTTTCATTGTTTTTCTGTTAATTCTGTTCTATTTAGCTCATTTCCAGGAGACTATTTCTAAAATTTAATTCTGTTTCTCTACATTTTAAGCTTTGTGTGACCTTTCACCTTTCACTTTGAGCTATTGTGTTGGATTTCACGTCTTTAATCTTCTGAGCACTGATTCATACCTCTAAATCTCCAGGAAAATGTAGGCATAAAATGCATTGTTCCTATCAGAAGAGAAACTTTGATTTTATAAAGTGTGAACAGCTGTGCAAAATACTGATCTAATGTTAGAATTAACATCAAGAAAAAATGTTTAGTTTTTTTTTTTTTTGTTAGTTAGTTTTTTTTTTTTTTTTTTTTTTTTTTTACTAAATTTCTAAGTTGCACTTTCTAAAGTCTGACAAACATAAAACCAGATGGGAAAAAAGGAATTGTGTGAAGTTTATGTCTTCTTGTAACAGAAAAATATCAAACATTAATATTAATACTCAGATATTACTTTGTACAAAAATATGGAAAATATTTAATGTACTTCTCCAAAGTACTTTTTTTTTTTTTTTTTTTTTTTTTTGCAAGAGCATACAACATATTTGCAATTTTTAGATTATTATATTGCTTAGTCCATTAATGAACAAATGTCAAGTAGAAGTGATCAGTACAAAGAAATAAAGTTCCTGAGGCTGTTTTTCTCAAGAAAAGTTGCAGTTTTTGTTAGAACTGTGGAAACATGTTGTTCTTTGCAGAAGAAATATGGTTTTTAGTCTGAGATATCTTTGTGTGAGAAAAACACAAGGAACCTCCTAATCTCAAATAGACAAAAGGATGCTGCAGAAAAGTTTTACGTAGGTTTGTTTGTTGTTATCATCTCCTCTTTTTTGAAAGCAAAGGAAGCTATCTCAGATCTGATCTTTCTTATTTAATATGTAGCTTGTATTCCTGTGATGCCATTTGTATCTCTGGCTAGTTCTCATTTAGATGCTCTTTCCAAATTCATCTCCAGTATTTTCTTCCCAAAATAAATCAATGAGGAAGGACCAAAGGAATTCCCTCTATGAAAAAAGGTGGGTATGTAGGAAGCAAACTGAAGACCATGCAGCAGTGCCAGATTTTGTGTGTAAGCAGTGGAGAGAAAACAAAATGATTGCTGGAGCTTTGGACATTTGTGGTATTGAGACTACATGTCATAGGACACTACTGCAGATAGCTGTTTGACATATGTTTGAGCCGATGTTAAACCCATGAGGAAGAGAAATGCAACAAGCTACACCATTCTTATTACTACAGTGGAAACATCTTGAAAGGATTAAGGCATGAAATAATCATTTAAAAGCAACATTCGTCTTATATTTTCTGCAGATTTACATGTTCAGTAAAATAAAAATAGTTATTATTTCTATGTATACAAGGCTGCAGACAGGAAATTAGGGAAGGATAGAATTCTTTATGCTAAGAAGCCCAGATACTGCAATCAGAATGGAAGCTACACGCTAAAAGATACACATAGAAGGAAAGATGCATCATGTAACATTAAGTGTTTAATATATATTCAAAACTGATTTATACACAATTTATGCTTCATGCAAAATATTTAATTGGCTGGTGAAAAGTCATGGTTTTAAAAAATATTTTGTAAAAATATCTCTGAACTTTGGAGAAAATATTAGTTAAATAAATATATACATATAGGCTAAACATTTCAAACATAGTAATGCATTTATATATATTTCATAGTGTATCATAATGGGAACCTTTTCAGTGTCCAGTGACGCCCCTAAAAAATTTACAGATTATTACAGTTCATGAGTAGGGTGCCTTAAACTACATTTCTGGACCCTTTTTTCACCACAATCATCTCTATTTGTGATGAATAGATCATATCACAATGAGTCCTGACAACGCTTGAAAAGAGCTAATTATTTTTTCATGTTATTTGATGTTACTTACATAATTTCAAGGTGGACTCTCTTTCCAGATGCATAAATTCAGATGTTATGTTCACATGCAGATGTACTGAACTTTTTCATCAGACATGGAGTTACGTCCCTTGGTACAATGATTAGAGGCTTGGTGTGTCGTGGAACATCAATGCTCATAAAATTTTAAAAAATAATATTTTCTTCACAGTCCAGTTTCTAGAATAAAACAAAACCAGCATAAGGAAATCTCCTTAGGTGAGAAGATGAAGAAACCTAGGAAAGAATGAGCAGAAGAAAATTTTTATATCCTTAAACCACTGTAGTAGAATGAATCCTTTCAAGTACCGTAATTGTGTTAATTTTATGAAGCATCATAAATATCTACAATGCAGTACAGATAAGAAGAGAAGAAACCATCTCTTGGAGAGTGCCATTCACTACCTTGAATCTGCCAGGAACAACTTAAATTACCTATTCACAACAGACTTTTAAATTTGGAGAAATCTGATCCCATTTAAATATATGGATCATCATCAATTATTTAAGGCTTGCATTTTTGCTATTATTTGTTTGTTTGCTTGCTTGCTTCCATGCTTGCTTGCTTTTTGATGTCTTTTAGGCATGGCACAACTCACAACAATTTTTGAGCCAGTTGAAACCTGGCAATATTAGGAAATGTCCTTAGCAGGACCTTCCAATATTTGTAGTTTAAACATTTGAATGTACTCATTTTGTCTCAGTAAAATGGTTTCATGAACTATGTTTCTGCTGCTCAAAAAAACAACCAACCAAACAAAAAAAAAACCAACAAAATATTTTTTTTTTTTCCAGAAATTTAATTGAATTTGAACTTCAGAGGCACAGTAGACAGATTTTGTAAAACAATATTCTATGGACGTGCAAGTGGGGCAACCAGAGGTACTCTTAGTTTTTCCTGCAACATCAGGTCTTTCAAAATGGTATGTTATCCAGTATTATGAATAAATTTGAAAACAACTTTGGAAAAAAAATATATACTTACTCTTTAATTATATACAGAGTCTAAAAGCTCTATTGAAGAATCTCAGTGTCTGAGGATTGTAGCTTCCCTACTCCAGCATTGCTCTTTGTACTATCTTCCAGCATGCATAGATGTTCTTCTGCAAATTATAGTATTTCAGTTGAAATAATCACATCTTACACCTGTTCCAGATGCTTTGGGTTGCCATTCTTTAAAATTATCCCTAATTCTCAAATGATCTCTACCATGCACCTTCTTTTATTTATTTTATTTATTTACTTATTTATTTTTACAGCTTTCACTAGGAGACAGGTTTTGCAATGCCTGTACTATCTTTGTTCTCCTTATAATTGTATTTTTCAGATCACAAAACAATTACGTGGCTGGTGGAAACTACCACGAGTGTTCAAGATTTGTTTCTGGTATTACATGAAATAATGCAAAAAGAAATTTTATTAAAAAGTAACATATTTCTGTATTATATTTCACTGTCCTAGTCTGTTGTCTAAGCTCAAAAATTAGATGAAGGGTGAGCATAACTTTTTCACTGTCTTAGTGCTCTAAAAATCTTTTCGTGGATCTGAAAAATGCCTTTAGAAAAATGGATGACAGGTTTTTCAGCTATGTGTTTCAGATGAAGTAAAATTGCATGGGGTAGTTTCTATTATGCCACATGAAGATTCAGAGTAATTAAAAGGAAACGGTTAGTTGTCATCTGAGATTTTCATCCAATGTCCTGAAAATTCATTAAATGCTATACTTAATATTTAAAGGGACAAATATTTTGTACTCATATTGGTACTGAAATTATTTACAAATTAATACACTCAAACCTTGCAGGATACTTTTCATTAAAAAACAAACAAACAGACAAACAAACAAAAAACAACCAACCAACCAAACAAAAAACTGTTCTAATTCCTAATTGTAGCAGAAGTCATGTATCAGTTTATTAAAGCTGGGACATTATTTTCCACAGACTTATAATAATGAGAACTTAACACATAACACATCTGCCTCTTTCAAAATCAAACACAATTTTCTCACAGTCCTACCAAAAACCCATTTTCTAAACCCATGCAGATCCTGGTTTTACCATTCAGTTTAAACAACTAACATACGGACTGGTTATTGTTAGCAATGTCAAATCTTAGGCACTCTCTCTTAGTGCACTGGCCAGCATAAATATAATCTAATAAGCAGACGGATTAGAGTAAATAGCCACAGAGAAAAAAAAAAATGCAAACTCTACTATTTTGTCGTATTTTATTTACATATTTTGCATAAAAAACACAAAGTATATTGAAGAAGAACCTGTCCAATATCTTTACATATTCTCTTTTCCGGAGAAGTTATCAGAGTTCTTTCCTCATTAGTTTCACAGATTAGTCTTATAAGTTTTCTATTGTATATTAATGATGCATTTTGGATTAGCCACAAATTCATAGCATTGCCAGATGAAAAAACCATGCTCATTTCATTGGATGGGGTCCATCTACTTTGCCAGCAAGAGTGTTCACTTCAGCATAGTTTTGTTGTTGTTGTTGTTGCTGTTCTTTCATTCTGTTTAGCATAAATGCTGCAAATGTTAACAAGTTAACCACTCCCTGAGGAAGACCAGAACTTGCTCTAGTTGCTTGTGTTAACAAATGTCTTGAATGTGGTTTGTTTCTAAAATAATAAATCCTGGTAATCTGTGAAAGTCTTTGAGTTTGAATAGCGTGATTTGGTGATGCACAAATCCTTCTGTTACGCTATTTTTTCTAATTATCCAGGTGATTCTTCACAAAATCCTAGTCAGTACAGATGGTTTTTATGTGCAGTTTTATGTTGTCATGTGTGCTACATGTACACCTGAAGAGCCAATGTAGCTGTGTGTCCCATAAGACCTCTCACTGCACTGTGCATAAGGGCAAAACTGAGTTCACAGTCCTAACATTAGACAATTAGGAAGGTGACTGCATAGGTAGATGTGCACACACGTCCCCCTAATGCTTTTGGACAAGGCTCATTGTACTGACAGATCATTCTGGAGTATCTTTTTATATGCAGATTACATGAGGAGGAAAAGAGCACATATTACAGAAGTGAGTTTCTTTACACAGCTTGTTCCCCTCTGTGAGTCTTTATCAGTGGAAAAGCTGCAGGCAGCAGAAAACAAGATAGCCTGTGACTGTGTTTGATTTTTAGTTGAGAAGAGCCTCATACCATTTCCAGCAAAAATGTCATCTCAAACTTTGATGGAGGAAATTTTCCTTGGGCAGATGATGTATAGTAATTTTTGGAACAGATAATAAATATCCTCTCTTACTAATGCATTCCATTTTATTAGCTAGATCAATATTGCTGTAATTTCTAGCCATTAGCATCTCATTGCTGCATAGTACATAAAAATATTTACATTAACACTGATCAAAATTGCAACAGCATGTATTAAAATATGAATGACATATAATCAGAATTTTCTGTTTCTAGTGCCTCCAGTTATTTGTGACCCCAGATATGAAGTTCAAGTTTACACTTAATAGCACAATTATGTAAATCTGTAATTCTAACACTGAATTACAGCTGGTAATGATCAATAATTATATTTATGTATGATGTGAAGTTAGTACTGCCACCATAGATTAATGTAAACAACAAAATTATTTCTGCAGTCAAGAGCTAACAAATCATCATAAACAAAGAGAACTAAAACAATCTCTTCGGAGCTTAATTCCCCCAGAGTAGTAAACAGATTTTTTATTTCCAATGAATGTAAAAGCACTGATTAAAGAAAACACATCTCTTCAAAGATTGCACAATGTCTGTATCTGTTAGTACAGTTTTGATTTTTTTATTATTATTAATATTTTTTAATGGAATATTTGAAACAGAGTTTGTTTGACAGAAAGAAAAATCTTCCAAGGAAATCTGGGTAATAATTTTGCTGGAAGAGTTCTGGGGAAAAATAAACCCTAAGGGAAAAAACAAAAACAACAACAAATATTAAAATGAAAACAGGAAGGGATAATCAAACACATCCAATATTTCATAACTTCACAGCTCTTTGGAGTTCACTCACCTGTAATATTGCTGCCTGCTGAAAAAGACAACAAAGTTCTGCATAATGGGTTGGAGCAGTCCTTGGAGAAACCATGAGTTGTCTGGAGCCAGTTGTACCAAATGTGACTTGGCCTGGTGCATTCACATGCACTCTGTTCTTTCAAGAACACCAAAACACAGGTACAGGAAAGATTTATTTTTCCTGTCAAACATATGTGTCTCTATTTTTTCCCATCTTGTCTTTGATACTTACCGTTTGTGTACAACAGTTACTGCATGGGTACTAGAAGAAGAAGGAAACACGTGGGAAATTTCTTCTGCTGCCAGACTCATCCTGCAAAAGAGGCTTCAACATCTCCCAGATGGCATGATTTTGTCAGTGGTCCAGATGGGCTCTGTCACCTAGATGGGGAGGTGTGTATGTGATTTATTAGAAATGTAGTCTGTTTGCAACATTAATTCAAAAATTTACCTTAAAAGAACTGTAAAAGTTGTGGACAGCTAATTAAATTAGGTCATTCTCACTCTTCAATTAAGAACCTCACACCTGTATAAGAATTACAAGTAGCAACAGTGCAGAAACATACTCCACAGTTGCAACTTG
>CM021763.1:82085620-82100452 GCA_011075105.1 Heteronetta atricapilla | reverse complement strand
CTTGTTCAAAAAATGGGCATCACATTTTAGGATCACAAACCAAATTTTCTGTGCAGTGCCAAGACATCAGTCCAAAATGCACTGAGGGCCTTCACTGACCTCAGCCTACCCATCTCACTCGTTAACTCTGTTTTTTTCTCTTGTTAATGTATATTATATTTATATATCCTATTTATTTATTTAAATAAAGAAAGGTATTAATGCCATTATGTTTCTGTATAATGTAGATTATAAAATATTAGAATGTCCTGGGTTGAAAGAGACCTCAAGGATCATCTAGTTCTAAAACCCTTGCCATAGGCTGGGATTCCACAAACTAGATCAAGTTGCTCAGGGCCTCATCTAATCTGATTTTGAGCATCTCCAGGGATGGGGCATCCACAACTTCTCTGGGCAACCTGTTCCATTGCCTCACCACCCTCTCTGTGAAAAATTTCCTTCTAGCCTCTAATCTAAATCTCCCCTCTTTTAGTTTTACACCATCTCCCTTTGCTCTATCATTATCTACCTGAACAAAGAGTCTTTCTCTATCCTTTTTATAAGTCCCCTTTAAGTACTGGAAGGTTAGAGTCTTTTCTTCTGTAGGTTGAACTGCCCCATCTCTCTCAGTCTTCTTATAGGAGGTGCTCCAGCCCTTTGTGGCCCTCATTACTTAGTCCTTTGTATATCCTTGTTTTCTGAGAATTAGGGCTGAGTAGAGGGGACAATCACCTCCTTAGACCTAATGGCCACTTCTCTTTTAATGTAGCCCAGGATGAAGTTGGCCTTCTGGGCTGCAAGTGTGCACTGCCAACTCATCTTGAGCTTCTTGTCCACCAGAACCTCATTCCTTGTAGGGCTGCTCTCAAAAAGTTATTCTCCTAGTCTGTACTCATGCCCGGGATTGCCCCAGCACAGGTATAGCACATTGTATTTAGACTTGAACCTCATTAGTTTAATGTGGGCCCACTTCCCTAGCCTGTCCAGATTTCCTTGGATGGCATCCCTTCCCTCTATTGTATCGACTGCACCTTCGTGTCATCTGCAAACTTGCTGAGGGTGCACTCGATTTCACTGTCTGTCATTGAAGAAGATATTAAACAGTACCAGTCTGAGGACAGACCCCTCTGTTACACCACTTGTCGCCAGCCTCCACTTAGACTTAGATCCACTGTTCACCACTCTCTGGGTGTGACCTTCAAGCCAACTCCTTATCCACTAAATGGTCCACCCATCAAATCCATATCTCACCAATATGGAGATCAGGATGTCATGTGGGACCGTGTCAAAGGCCTGACAGAAGTCCAGGTAGATGACATAAGTAAATCTTCCTTTGGCTACTGACGCAGTCACTCCACTCTAGAAAGCCACCGGACTGGTCAGGCACAATTTACCTTTGGTGAAACCATACTGGCTGTCTCGGATCACCTCCTTGTCTTGCATGTGCTTCAACACTGCTTCCTGGACAATCTTTTCCATAATCTTTCCAGGCAGAAGATGAGGCTTATACTTCTGTTAGGTGTTTTTCTCTGCAGATGCAGTTCTAATGGTATCTTTTAGCAAACTCCCTAATTTACAAGTTAACCATAAGACTGTGAGTTCAGTAGGAAGCCTGTGTTGCAGAGCACTAAAGGAATATCAGCTGAGTAGAAAGTGGGTGTGTTACTTAGTATTGTTTTTTGTTAGATTTTAGGAAGCACATAGGAACATAAGGAGGACCATGTCATCATGTTCATTCGTTAATAAATAAATAAATAAATAAATAAGTAAATTGTTGGCAATAACCAATTACAAACAAAAATATGACATTAAAATTTCTTTTGTTGTAGCCTTCTTGTTGCCGCATGAACAATGGAAAAAATTGCCAAGTTTATTGGTTTTTGGTTTGCAGTCAGACAGTACCCTAAGTAGGTGGAGGGCTGAAATAAAATGAATATTTTATTTCATTTATTGAAGAAGTTAATTTCTGCAAGCTGTTGTGGAGATAACTAGATTAAGTATAGGGGAGTGGAGTGGGCTAAACACCTCTCATAGCAGGGAAAATAACTTGGAGAAAATCAGGTGAGCTGGAATCATTTTGCTATGACTCTTTTTTAAGAGATGGACTTTCTTTTCATATCTCCTCTTACTTTACTTCCAGTCTATCTTTAACATTTCCATTTAAATTAACTTTCTGACTAGGAGAACTCTTGCTAAATAAATAGCAAAATATTTTTTAAAACTTAACTATATCATAAAATCAAATGGAGAATCCAGGGAAACAGAAAATAAAACCAAGAGAAACACTCTTAAGCCTAAATGAAATCTTACAACAACACTAAACCAGAATAAATTTAAAATAGATTCAAAGTTTATAGAAAATGTGCACTGCAGGAAAAAACAAACAAACAAACAAACAAACAAACAAAAAAAACCTCCTGAGAACAAGTCTCTTTGAGGCTTAAAGATACTGGCTTCGAAAATTACTGAAATGACTTGTGCTTCAGCAGATGTAGGGCTACAGCTCTGGGGCTATCAGTTGTTCTCATGTTTCCCCAAAACAGGGAACATCACCTTTCCCAAGCCAGATCCACAGTATGGTCCAGTATCCACTGGGGTATTTGGTAAATGTTTCTGGGAAAACAGAGGTATGTTAAAGAATTAAATTGAAGCTGGCAGACATGTTAGGCCTGTTAAAGTCCCAGTCATGTTTTTTCATTCCCTTAGTGGCTGCAGAAAAATAAACAGGGAAGCTACATGTTGTGGCAAGTGCTTTATGAAAGATGCTGTGTTCCTGAATCTTCAGGAATTTTTGCAGAAATATCTGAAAAGTCTCCTGAATTCTTTGGATTTACATGCACAGTAATTTCAGTAAAGACATGAGGTGTATGACTTACTAAAACAACAAAGAGGATCAAGTATTTACACTAAAAAATTGAAACAATAATCAGGTTGCCTGAAAGGATGAATTGGGTGTGGGTTTCACATGAGATACTTACCAATTTTTTTCAGAGTAATGACTCACACTGAAACCTTCTCCCCCATCCACACTTGAAAACTATGCCAAAAGAAGGAGCCTGGGAAAGTATTTCTTTTGGAATCTTTTCATCCCATAAAACCTTAAAAAAAAAAAAAAATAGGTACTATGTCAACATAACTCAGAGCTATAGCTAATTTTGTTAATGTAAAGAGTCAGTAACATTTGACATACTAATTATATGAAAGTTCAAGACACTTGGATCATCTGGGCTGGATTTATACTGCTTTGTCCACAGCTAGAACAAAGTTTAAAGCAAAGCATCTGAAGGGACTCTTCCTTTACCTGGATCATTATAAAACACAGATTTCTCTCCACACTCCATAATATTCCCTGGATGCCTGTTTGGAGGTTCTTCATGCTGCAGGAATTATTAATTACTTGGGATGGAACAGGCAGTTTACATTTATTTAGTGTTCTTCATGTGGTGAAACAAAGAAGACTGGGTTAGAAAATATGTGTATGTTTCAGCATGAAAGCTTTTATCAATGTATCTGAAGTAAATAATTTAAAATATTTCCATTGCTGAGTACAGAACTTTAGAAAACATTCTTAGAAATATGTGACTACAGCAACCATTAAAAAACATACAGTGGTATTAAGACAACAGAAACACCATTTTAATTTAAGCCATATGCCGAAAGATGTGGTAGTTATACTTAGGTCACATTTATCAGAGTAGAAAATAATGTGGATCATGATTCAGAGTATAAGTGCACATGCTTTTTTTTTTTTTTTTTTTTTTTTTTTTTTCCCATCTTTCTGACAATTTTGGTAATTGATATAAAAAACTTGTAAAGATGCAGAACAAGTATTCAGAAGTATCATACTTGAGGGGTAGCCAGAGGCAAAGAGAAAAGTCACAGTTTTCAGTTCTCCATTATTGGTCTGTTTTGATCATTTAACAGTTGTGGGGGACGTGCTTCAGTGCAAAAGTGTCATATTCATGAATGACACCTTGCTATCAAATCACTCAAAATGAAGAGCCAAAAATATCCTTCCAATGTTTTACCTAAAGACACATATTGCCAATGTGATTCAATGTGTCCATTGTGTTGCAAGCTTTGTCACCTGCAGAATGAAACAAGTACGTACTTTAAAAATTCATTGGAGGAGTATAGCAACTCTTCTTAAAATTATCCTCTCAAAGATGAAATTTCTGATCAGTTGTAAAACAAAATTCAAAGCACTGGAATTCTGGTTATATGAGATTTGGCTCAGAGTATGCTGTGACAAATAGAGGACCACAACAGACAATGAAAGAATTGCTATTGAAGAAAAATAAACTGAAAAGACAACTATGTTTTACTACAGCTGAATATAGAAAGACCTTGTGGAAAGTGTCAGCCAACCAGTCGCTGTTGGCTACAATATGCAGTTAAAGCTAGTTCATTTGATTCTAGCAATATTATCTTCATTAAGATAATGACAGCTCCCAGACAGATTCAGGAAATGTATTATGGCAGAACAGCAAGGCCACTTTCCACCCCTGATGCAGGTAGAAACACAACAAGGAAACAGAAATTTGCTCCGGTCTTGGTCAAAAAACAAACAAATAAACAAACAAAAACCACTAGTTTTTAAACAAGGACAGCTGCTTGTTCAGGAGGTAGCAGAAGCACATCCTGATACCTATTTTAAAATTAGTAAGTCCAGTAAGTCCAGAAATATCGCTGTTTGAGAGGCAATTAGTAGAAACTCTAAGAAGGAATGAGAGCTACTGGGAAAGGTGTTAAAACAGACCAACCACTCTGCAGAGAAACTGAAACCCTCCCGTGCAATGAGTGACTCAGTGGAGGCAAAAAGGAGGATTCTGTCTTCTTTTTCCCCTCTCCATCTGTTTGTAGATCTACACAGGCCCAACCCACAGCTTGTGATGAAGTTAAATGTGCCATTGCTAAACCTTTTGTGAGTGGTAGGAGGTCGGGGAAGGCTGGCAGAGCTTGGCAGTATAGTGTCCCTGGGGGACTCAGTGCTGAGCCTGAAGGCTGGACTCAGTCTCTTAAGAATGGCTTCATAGCTCAGAGGTGCGATGAGACCTACAATGGTTAACGTCACTGGTTAATGAAAGGAGGCTTCTGCCCGAAGTGTCTCACAATCCTTTCTGGGTTCTGTATATAAAACATTGCAGTGCATCAGATATTAGTGTGAAGAGACTGAAATATGTGCTGCATGCCTCTGCACTTGCCAAGTCTTTTTGTCTTTTTTTTTTTTTTTTTTTTGTTACAACTTTGTTTTTGAATGTATCAGTAAGTAAAATGTAGCAGAGCCCTACTGTTCTGTAGCCTCCCCCTACTTGCTTATATGCACAAGCTCCCTCTCGTCATACAGAGGAACCAAACATTGGCAGCTTTATTTGTGTAGGTTACTTTGCAGTATTTTTTACTCTATTCTTGAATTGAACTGTGCAAGCTTTTTTCCAGAAATTCAGTACAGCATTTTCTTCTCTCAGGTCTTTGTGAATGGATGTGCTCAGCTAAAAGTCGCCACAAGTCATGGAAATTCTCCATTAAGATGTTGCATTTACTCTGAGGGTGGAGAGGCACTGGCACAGGTTGTTGCACAGTGAAGTAGTGGATGGCCTGTCCATAGAGGTGTTCAAGGCCAGGCTGGATGAGGCCCTGGTGTAGTGGGTGGCATCCCTGCCTATGGCAGGGGGGGTTGGAACTGGATGGTCTTTAAGGTGCCTTACAACCCAAGATGTCTGTGATTCTATAATTGTATGATTGAGTTAATTTGTTACACTTTTGTTAAGATATTCTACATTTAAAAGACAAATTTTCATCAGGAAGTTAAAACCTGCCTCTTTGTCCCACTGTCTTTTACTTAGCTCAACAGCCAGTATCTCACCTTCAAAAAATGGCATGCATTGATGCTCATATCCAAAACACAGGATGCACCCAAGGTTGCAGGTGATTGTGTTGGTAATAATGTTTAGGTAAACCATTTGAGAAAAAAGCAGAAAAAAAGCCATTCTGTAGTAACCAACATCCAAATGAACCTGCATATTTGGTATATACCATGGATTGCTAACATTCATCTAATGACACTCTGGAAACAATTTAGAGGATTTACTTAAACTGTTTTGATATCAGTCTTAAAAATCCACAGTTAGCACATATTATCACTTGTAAAGTACCACCTATAACACTGCTAAATCCCATTTTTACTGTCAGTACCACATTACAATGCTTACATATAGAACGGCACATGATATGCATTTGATTTTTTTTAAAATACAAATTTAAATCTTAATTAATCTTTCCTAAAACACACACCCACTGTCCAATGCAATTCACATCAATGCCTGATATTTATGCAGCAACATTGATAAAGTTATTTAAAAGATGTCAAATAATCAAAATGACTGGAAAGGAAGAAATCAACTGGAATAACAATAATAAAAATAAAAGATGAAAGTTTTGGGAAGAAGACCCAGTAATATATATATATATATATATATGTATATATATGTGTATATATATATGTATATGTACACATATATACGTACATATACGTATATATATATATATATTAGTTCAAAAACAACCAGTGATTACTGTTTTTCTTACTTCACTTTCCTTAGTCATAACACCTAATCTTGCAATTAAATGACATTTACAGTGCTTTGGTATACAGAACTGTCAAGTTTATGAGTGAGCTCAGGCTTTAGAAGGGGCCCTTCAGGGAGATTTTTTTTTTTGTTTTCTATTTATTCTAATTCTCCCTCAGCAATAACCTGGACAACAAGAAGTTTCATAGCAATATTCTTAGAAATATATATATATATTTGTTTGTTTGTTTGTTTGTTTTTCTTAGCTATGCTGAGATCGCTCTCATTCCAACTGATAAGGAGATAGGTCTGGTGGTCAAAACCAAAGCATTAATAAAGCCTGCAACTGTTATTGCAATATACTAACTTAATTTAAAGTAAGCAAACCTTTTCATAACTTGTCTTTTTATCTTTGTTGCCATTAGAAGATATAACAGTATTATCAAGAAGACCATTGCTTCCACAGTAAACATCCTAGATACAAATTTTTATTTTGCTTCCTTCATAGCCGTATAGGTTGCCAAAAACATTTGTGCTTTTAATAGAAGTTTTATTTTTTACTCACTCTGTAGTGCTTGCATCTGTAAATTATCATGCAAGAAAGAAGTGCATAAAGATTAATTTCAAAATCTCTTTGAAATGCCTATAGTTAGTTGATATCTTCAAAAAATATAATTTTACATAGTTAACTGCCTTAGAAATTCCTATCTGGCATGCTTCCTCCTTGTTCAGTAAAATAAAGAAATGCCCTGTGATGCTGTCTGTCAGCTGCTGTGCTTCTCACCCCTATCACTTGATAAAGAACCAGTGATTGATGATCTCACCTCAATCATCTACAAGTAGAGATATTTGACAATTCTGGACTCTGATACTTTGATCAATATCCTCTAGGATGGTGAGTTTATGATCCACCAGATGTGATGTTCTTCAGCAACTCTTATTTTGATCCAATAGCCTTCATCTCTCACTCATGCCTAATCTCCATACTGTTCGACTCTTAAAGACTATGAAGT
This sequence comes from Heteronetta atricapilla, assembly GCA_011075105.1. NCBI lineage: Eukaryota > Metazoa > Chordata > Aves > Anseriformes > Anatidae > Heteronetta > Heteronetta atricapilla. The sequence continues at coordinate 82,092,891 of CM021763.1, read as the reverse complement.
TAGTCTGAAATGTAATGATAACTCTATGTTCATATCGAGTTAAATTGATTTTTTTTTTTTTTTCAAGGCTGGGCCAAAATCAGAAACTGCATAAATATGAAAAGGACCAAAGAAAATGAGGGAAAAATGGATTTTGAAGAGTACACCGCTTATATACATCTGAATTAACAGTAATGCCTGATCAAAAACCTATGGACAGAAAGTCCATTTCTATCCCCTACTGACTAAAAGATTGTACTAAAAGATTGTTATTGTACTAGACACCTGTCTGATCCTTAAGGCTTACATATTTGGGTCTGAAGTTCTCATTACAACCCATTATATGCAGAAATAATATGATTTATTACAAAAGTTCAGAGCAAGCTTCTGCAGAACATCTGCTTAGAAGCTGTTGGACACTAATGTATCACAAGAGCAATATGCTGTCTGCAAGAAGTCTTAATCTAAGTCTTAATCTACTTAAAGATTTTTAAAGGTATAGAAATGCTACCTGCAGCACTAGTGCCCAGTGATAGCGATCATGCATGCCTTTTGAGAATGCCCATGTTTGTCACATAAGTTAGATTCATGTATTGCTGAAGCCAGAGCAAAGAAGGACTCCAATTATACCTAGAAGCCAGCAAGGGAACAGAACATGTGCTCTTCAGTCACATTCAAAACTGAGAGAAATTCATAAAAAACATACTGGGCATTAGGAATGTTATGAATTCCACAGTTAAAGTGAAAACAGAACTCTGGTAATGGGAATAGTTTGGAACCCAAGCACAATTAATAATATTCCACTTGTCTTTTGTGCTGTAGGAATAAAGAAAGCTTGTAAAAAAGGGTGGAAAAAAATAGAATAAGAATATCCAACGTGTGCAGACATGTGTACTCAGTTGCATATATTAGTTAAGGCTAGGCAAGTCTATATTAATTCCTCACATAAATAAAGCAGCTATGGCACTGGGAGCAAGAGACTGTATGCTTACGATTGCCTGATACAGGAAAAAGAAATTAAATGGGGGATGGGGGGTATGTGTGGGGGAATAAAAAGTAAAATATTCTATAGAAAAAAATATGTGTTTTTGATGACAGCCTCTTTTTAAATGAGGGCTGCTCCTACAAGACAAACTTGTCACAGAAAATATTTGACAATACTTGTCTACACTTTGAATGTCTTAATCTGCAATACAATGCACACAGTTACTCATATCACATAAGCATGTTGTATTGTATATTGCAACAACTTAAGAAGATCCATCAGGCTGTCCCATCTCAAAGTGCAGTGAGATCAAAAGGTGTTATTTATGATCCCATTCATTTCCACAGCAACAGACCAGCAGCCTTATGGTTCCACTGGCCCGTCAAGAAGGATGATGAGGTGTGACACAGGAGAAAGTTTTTATTCCAACAAAAATACCTTTGATAACAGCAGACTTATCAGAAAGATACTAGCCAAGTAAATTAATTTTCCCAGCACACTCTGGAATACCATGAGTTTCTCTTCTCCACTGTCACTGAAATCATGACCAAGAAGTGTGAAAAACTTTATTTTTTAATAAAAAAGAAACTCTGACTTTCTATCAGAAATCCCTCCAATGCAGAAATTTCCCACCAAAGAACAAAGACAATTCTGTGTCCTTGGAAATAAGATATTGCTTTGGGTGTAAGCAGCTGACATGGGGTGTGGGACTGGCAAAAACTGAGAGACTGAAATAATTAGTTTTTATATTAAAATATGTTTCTTTGATGCTCAATTGTATAAAGAATGGTGTGAAAGTTTATATACAATAATTGCCTCTTCTTCTTTCTCTCAGATGTACAACCACAAGATGCACAGCCATGTTTGTTTTAAATATCTTGGCATAATTGCATAGAGCAGGCTGAACTTCAAGGTCTTATGAATTGTTCACTTGCTTCTTTCAGTGGGATTTGGCTCAAAACCCTTGCAGTCATTTCAGAACTGAACAATCCCATGAGTGAATGAAGTGTTATTCCCTTCATACAAAATGCTCAAACTGCAACTGTTTGTAAAATCTTAGACCCAGATAGGGAGATGGATATTGTTATTATTTCCCCTCTGTCATGCTACACCTCAAGCAAGAATTCTGGATTCTGGCTCTATTCCCATTTTCAGGCAAGTATTAAAAATGAACAATGCATTCAGAAGCACTTTATTTCCTTTCTTTTTAGTTTTTCTGTTGACCATTTTAGTTTCAAGTCATTACAGTATTTCTGTATTTGTCCTTTTAAAAAAAAATAAAATATTATTATTTTTTACCTTTTTTGCTTCTCTAGCTCTTCTCTAATATTTTCCACCATCCAGTTTCCATCTTTTTTTTTTTTTTTTTTTTTTTTTTGTCTATCACCTTTTTTCTATAACTCACACCATTTCCTAAGACAACAGTTGTATGTTCTTGGTTATTCTAATTATTATTTTACCTTCTCAACAATTTAATCTCTTTTCCCAGATTTATCCTCCTTTCTTGCAGTATATAACTATGCATTTTTAATGTCATGCAGCAGAAAACATCTTGAGAGACAAAATAATGAAAGATTATACCAAAATAAGAAGGTTGGGACAGAGAAAAAGTTAAAGTAACTCAGTATATGGGCAAATCATAGAGATTTTAATGTTTCATTCATTTTCATCATGGTTCAGAACATTTTTTTTTTTTTTTGGAGTTTCTGCCTCTTCCACTTATGATTTCTTTTGAAATATATTTTCTACCTTTTTTTTTTTTTCTTTTTATTTCTTACATGAATTCTTGTCTATTGACTTTTTTGTTATTTATTTATTTTTTTCTGACTCCAAACACACCAACAAAGAAATTTCAGCCCTCTGGAGTTCACAAAAGCCCAACTCAAAATAAAAGAAAGAAAAAAATGTTTTTAAAAAACAAAATAAAAATATAATAGGGTGAGCTCTTGTGCAGGAAAGCTGTACCTATAGTTAGCAATAGTGCCAATAAAATACTTAAGTTATTTATTTCATAAGTATATTTTCATAAGTACATTTTAAATCTTGTTTTGTTTTGTTTTGTTTTGTTTTGTTTTTCTCTCTTTTTTTTTCCTGCTTGATCCTTGGGGAAATTAAAAATGGCAGAAAAGATAAAAACCTGTTGCCCTGAGGAAACAATGGATAATCTGAGATAACAATTGGTGTTTTATGCATATCAAACCTCAATTAATTTTCTAGTTTATTAATGGTTTGCCATATATTAAAGGCAATATAGAACATTTTTTATTGGACAAATAACAAATGTGTAAATGGACAAAATTAGAGGTATCCCAGTTTTCTCTAACAGAGAACTCAGATATTTTTGCCTGTAGAAGATTACTACATGTATGACTTCTATATGTTTAAGTACTTAAAGTACCTTGGGCATGTAGTTTGAAAAAAAAAAAAAGTTATTAATGAGCTGTTCATTCAGAGCAGATAGAATACTTATGAACGTATGGTGAGGTGTGTAAATGGTAGCAGAATGAGGGAAGCAGAATGTGATTCTAACTCTGCTGCTTTCAGTAGAGTTAACTCCCAAGGAGCAAACGTGAACAGTGGGAAATCAAACCCTGTATGTGACCTTTTACAGTAAATAAAAAACCTGTGACAAAACCAGCCAGGCTGGAAGGGACACAAGATTACGTCATAATGACCAACTCAGAATTTCAGTGTAGAGGTCACTGCTGATTTCTGTCAGTTTTTCTCCCTCTTCCCATGTGGAAAGCCTATCTGAAGGGAGTGCAACAACATAGGAAAATTTTTAAATTGTCATGTTAGTCTCAGTTGATGGGATTATCCTGTGTAATTTCTTTACTTAAGAAAAGGAGAAAAAGAACACTGAAAGGGTGAAAATAGGAAGTAGAAAATAAGGAATGAAAAACTTGTGTCATAAGAGTATTTCTGTTATTTCATAAATAATAACAGTTTGGGTGCTCCCCCCTAAAAAGCCTTACAGTATACACATTACCTTATGATGGGCATGTTCTAATATTTTCCACGTAAAAGGATTATTAGCTTCAAATTATTATCTCCAAAAATTACTTTGCAAAAACTGCAAAGATTAAAGATCATTTCACCTACACAGCTGCCATCTCATTTAAATTTGCATCCAATCTACTGTAATTATAAGCACACACACACATGCATGGAGGCATGCATAGCTGTATAGCTGTATCTATCCTCTGTACTATGTTGAAGAAAAAAAAATCTTTAGAAAAAAAAGTCTTTACACGCTTCTATGAGGAGCTACAAAACTGAATAAAAGGATCCATCAGGGTGCACTGTTTTGGGTTTTAGAGTGTGTACTAAATGCTGACAGACACTTTTCTTCATAAGGAGGTGCAATAAGTGAAAAAACTAATTTGTTTCTGAGCATTTATTCCGGAAAAGATGATGGATTTCTGTCCATAGACACCAGCACGCTTTCCGTGTGCATAGGGTGACCTTCAATTGAACTGTGGAAAGTAAATGGAAGGAAAGTTTCCTGAAAAAGTTTAGTAAGGGTATAGGAGATTAATGAATATATTTGTGTTGGACAGTCTTCCCTGTATAGCAAGTTCAGAGTGATAGAATCATGTTATTTATTGTATTTTTCAGATCATTTGCAATGTTAATTTATATGAGTTTGATATCGCTTTTGTCTTTTAGTTGTGTGTTATTCTGAGAAATCCCTGGGGAAGGAAAGGATTTATATGCTTTGTGTACACATTCTGCAGACTAAGCACTCTGGCATAATTATTTTTGGCACTCACTAACTGATTAAAACATCCAATTTAACTCATGATCAGTAAGATTAAACCTTTTTAATATACCTCAAAAGTAAATTATCATTTGCTACTCAAACATCCCTTTCTGCACATGTCCCCAATAAAGCTGTTCTTTTTTCGTTAATGTACCTTTTAACGAGGATTCCCTTTTATTTCTTCCTCTGGGCAAAACTGCCTTATCCTTTATAGAGAGGTAGGAACAAAGATGAGATGGAAGCTGACTGTGCTACTACACGGGTTTCTAATGTCATACAATTATAAGTCACTCTTTTATTTATTATTATTATTATTATCATTATGTACAGACTCAGCTGTTAAAGAAAATACATCCCTGCTTTGTGTTTACTTGATGTACAGATAAATGCCATCAGTTAGAAGGAAATAATATTTGAAAAAAAAAATAGCAGCAATAAAAACATTTACATGATTCAGAAGAAAATTGTACAGGTTCTTATTTTATTCAGCAACTGCTGTTTTTAGTATATATTTTAATTGTGCAACAAAGCCTATTTAACAATATTTTCAAGCCATGATTCAGCTTTAGAATGTGGAGGGACAAAAAATCTTGCTCCTAAAGTTTGAAAAGCCCTCTACAACTCTAAATTAGGAAAGATAATAGTTTGAGACAGGTATTGCTGAAAATAGAAATATTTGGGACACTTTGACCATTTGAAGAGAACATGTCCCATTTAGATGGGACCAACGTGGATGTCTACACCAGCCATGGGGTAGGGATCATAAGCTGAGAAGAAAATAGTGGTTTTGGAGGTTTTGCAGCCAGATGGCCACCTGGATTTGGTCCAACTCACTTTGAATGAAGTATTTATAACTGAGGAAGCCTCGTTTAAGATAAAAAATCTGGTCAACCTAATGTTCATGTTACTTATGTGATACCACCACCCAGTTATCATCAAAACAGCTCTCAGAAAGAATTGCAGCTAACCTGAAGTAAAGATACTTATGTGATCAATGTTATTAATATTTCAACACTGACTGAGACAGTTAAAATTGGGCAACAATTCAGAAAATGCTCAATGTTGAGTAAGTCAAGGTAAAATTAAGCACTGACTTTTAGAGTAGCTGTTTCTCTTATCTGTCTTTCCACACAGTAGAAGGTTGTCATAGAAGCAAGCTAGCATCAGGGTTTAGAAACACTGAAAACAACTCTTTGTGTCTGGTCTACAAAACAAAACTGAATGAAACTACTCGTGAGAAGGCAGCTCCAGGCATCTCACCATGCCAAGTCAAGTTCATTAGGGGGCTGCACACCAGGCATTAATGCAATACTCCATTACTCTCCACTTTAACTGATTTATTTTAAGCACAGGGAGAAAAGTCAAGATTGGACACAGAAGGAGACAATTGCTTTTAGCCTGTTGTGACTGAGTTTACATGTAAAGGTGCCTTCTGGTCTAGTTGTTGAAGGGAAAACAAGTACAAATGTCTCGGCCTTGACTGTTAGGGTCTGATTATAAGCACTGTGCTAGAGAATTCATGGATTATTCATGTGTAATTACAGATAGCTATTGTGCTCTTTTAAATCATCCCTATGGCCCATTATGGCCCATAACAACTGAAATAGCAATTGTCATAGTAAGGTTTGGGCTCTGTCATAGAGTGTAGGCTCTAATCAATAATGATGAATGGTAAAATTTAGCATCAAGCAGGAGAAAGTCTAGTTGCCTCCCGCCATAAATCTGTACAAATACCAAGCCGTGCAGCTGCTGGATCTGGAAATTTAAAAGGCAACACTCTATCTCCACCCCCTACACACACACCTCTATAAAAGTTGAAAAAGGAGAAATGTGCAATATGTCAATTCTAATAATCCACATGCTGTTAAGACACTTTTCTATTTATTCAAAGTGGGGTGAACCCTAGGTTGTTTTCAAGGTCAATTCCAGGTGAAAGGGGGGTCATCTGGAGGCCACCTCGGCTCCCATGCAGGTCAATAACGCCTCCTTGCTGCCCCAGAAGACAAGCTGCTCACACCCAATCAATCCACCAACGCTGCCGCTGCACCCAGCGTAATGAACAGTGAATAAATGTAGCCTATCATCACAAAACATGCTTTTTAAGTACCTTCCCTTTTCATGTAAAACCTCTTGCTGTCAAATTCTACATTCACTCATCCAGCAGTGAGTAGCAAAAGTGAGAAATCAGGCTCTCATTGGGGTTGGTAAAAGGTCATTGCTGACAGACACGGAGGTTAAACTGCCGAGTTAAAATACTGTTCATTACCCACTGCAGCTTTTTGCTAACTACACTTCTTTGTGTTACAGTCAAGCAGTACATCAATATGCCCCTCCTCCTAATTCATTAGCAATTGTTGAATTGTACAGAAGGGGGAAAAAGAAGGATTGATCTTTCATATGTTTCTTTCTTTTCTTTTCTTTTCTTTTCTTTTCTTTTCTTTTCTTTTCTTTTCTTCTTTTCTTTTCTTTTCTTTTCTTTTCTTTTCTTTTCTTTTCTTTTCTTTTCTTTTCTTTTCTTTTCTTTTCTTTTCTTTTCTTTTCTCT
>CM021763.1:82069788-82080620 GCA_011075105.1 Heteronetta atricapilla | reverse complement strand
TTTTCTTTTCTTTTCTTTTCTTTTCTTTTCTTTTCTTTTTTTCTTTTCTTTTCTTTTTCTTCTTCCTTCCTTCCTTCCTTCCTTCCTTCCTTCCTTCCTTCCTTCCTTCCTTCCTTCCTTCCTTCCTTCTTTCCTTCCTTCCTTCCTTCCTTTCTTTCTTCCTTCCTTCCTTCCTTCCTTTCTTTCTTCCTTTCTTCCTTTCTTCCTTTCTTCCTTCCTTTCTTCCTTTCTCTGCATCAGATACTTTTACATCTTTATCTACTTGGTATTAAAAACTCTACTTGCAGACTATGCTGTCTGCTTGCGAGGCACAGTCATCATTATGAGTACAATTCCTGGAGGCAGAGCCGGCCAGTTTGTCTGAAACTGAAAAGGCTTGTGGCTGCTCAAGCCATGGCTTCTTTTCTCTTCCCCTTTATTAATTGCTCTCTGCATAATAATATCTGTGTATCAATAGACTTGAAATTTTGCACTGCAAACATGTCATATTGAAATATGTTTGAAGTTCAGATCAAGAAAAAAACAAACAAACAAACAAAAAATCCTCCTCCAGATGAAGTAAAAATGGTTAAAAACATACATAACATTAAATTGACATCTAGTTTTGATAAAATGACTATGACCTGTTCATGCTGACTGGGTTAGATCTTTATCAAACACTATCCTCAGTGTAGATCACAAGACACTCCCTAATCTAATATTTTATTAAGAAATGTTTAATGTCTGCATTTTTTCCATGATTAAAGAATTTTGATGTATTCAAAAGAGCCATTTAGACCAGCAAGGAATCATTGGAGTTCAAATGGAAACAGCAGTGAAGGTTTCATTTGTACCAAAGGCAGTGATTCAGTGGGAATTCGTAACAGTTGAGACCAATTTCCCCAAATGAAATTCCACTCTTTGATTAATTAATAAGTAGATGGGATTCCCTTTATTGAAATGCAAAGCTTTTGTATTTAAAGATAGCCATCTTAAAAAAAAAAAAAAAAAAAAAAATCTTACAGAGCAATAGAAAAATTATCTGGAATCATGAATAAAATAAAGGTTTATTTACATGCACACTACAACAATATTTTGACTCAACAAATTACCATTATCTATTTAAATCTTTAAAAAATGCATTCAGAGATTTCTTCAGGAAAAATATATCTTTTTTTCCTCCTGTATGCTTTCTCTCTCAGTGGGACTGAAAATAAAATGTTATGACTTAAATCACAAGAGGCTAACATCATTTTTAGCAACAAGGGCTGCATAATTTCAAGACTATGAGTGAGTGGCTGACTTTAACTAAAATGTTTCAGTTCTGTGCGTATATAGGTATATAAATAATTCAGAATTAATCCCTGCAGAGGGGACAATGGGAATCGTAAATTATCCATGTGCCGTCCTCAACATTAGAGGCAATGAACCTATAGTAACAAACTATGAGTGTTACTCATTACATACATTTCACAGACACCTTAACCTTTTGAATATTAATTTCCCTCTGCAGCTTGTAGCTAGGCGGCATAATTTTTTTTCCTTTCCCTTCCTGCTTCTTTCTGTGCTTGGTTCTCTCTCTCTCTCTCTCTCTCTCTCTCTCTCTCTCTCTCCCTCTCTTTCTCTCTTTCTCTTTAGCCTTTCCTGAACAACATATCAGTTAAGCTATTGAGTTGGTCGTGAATACTGAAGGAATATCGATTCTTTTTCTAACTGGAAAGCATTTTTTACTGGAAAGCACTTTTTTACTGGAAAAGGATTTTTTATTATTATTATTTTTTTTGTTAAAGCTAGATTGTTGTTTCAGTAATATTACATGCAGCACTTTATGTACTCAGTGATTAGGTGTGTGAAGTACTGGATTAGGAATTTGATGCAGCCTGATAGATGTAAATCCATAGTTCATGGCTATCTCTAAACACCAAGAATGTTTTGGAGCACCTACAATTTTCTGGTGCCAGTAAGCATCACAACCATTTTATGTAATCAAAGATTCCCAAGTTTTCCACTAGAGAAGTGGGAATTTTACTTCAATAGAATCCAAGAGAATACAGAGCAATATATTTTATATCTAAATGAAAGTGTTTTGGTTTTGTTTGATTGTTTTTACTCTAAATACAGCATGAAAAAAAAATGCCTAAAAGCTATATTCAAAGGGAGATATTAAATAACTTATCACAAAATATTAGACCTCTGTCAGATTCATGAAAACATAATAAGTATATTTGTTTTGGAATTATTTTTCCAGATATAAGCATTTCAGGAAGAGCATGAAACAATACTTAACAGCTTCGATACTGAAACCAGACTTAGAGGTTTTTAAACACAGAAGAGGAGTCAATGGGAGGTTATGTTCAGTATGCAGCAATTATGAAACAAATTATATGGACACTTGCACATTTCAGGTTTAGCTGAAATTATACCCTGACTGTTCCATAAACCCTTACTTCTCTTAGGAAACTCTACTGGGATTTTTCATAAGAGGGTTTAGAGGATCAATATCCATTTGGAAAGCTCATGATGCTATTTCTGTTAAAAAGTGAAACAGAACAATACTGTCAGGATGCTAATCCCCTGATTTCAAGGGGACTTTATTCACATGAATAAGGGTTGCAAGTTCAGGCTAAGGTCTGTTGAATGATTACTATGCATTCTTCTACTTTCTCTGCATTATATACTTTCTCTGTTCTTATGTATTTCTGTAAGCAAAAACTGCTGCTCTGGCAGAAACAGGAATGCTGGACTGGTTGGATGGTTGGTTAGACCCAGTAAGGGGTAACAAGGTCAATTTTTTTTCCCAGGTACCTCCAGAGTACTGATTTGCTGTGAGTTTAAATTATCTCCATGATAAAATAACACGAAAACAAAACAAAACAAAACCACCAAACACCAGAAACTCCAACACTTTGTTCTACATGATTTACATTATTGTTATTATTGTTTTTCTAGGCAGGCTTTTTCTTCTTGCCTGTGCTTCCCAGATCTCTCTGACATGGTGGGATGGGTTTTGGGAAGATGTAAAATACCTTTCTCCAGCATCACATGCAAAGGAATTGAGATGTGTTTAGCATGAGGTCTACCTGCCTCTGATTTCTTCATCCTCAAATATTATGAAACCCCTTTACAGCCAGGTTGATCATGGATATGCAGTGTTTTCAGGTGTGTCTGAAGAACCACTTGTCCTCATGGCCTTGGATTCACAGCAAGACATCCTCAGAGTTCAAGAGTCACATCTACAGTGGTCATTACTTGATTTAATAATCAGTGTTTAACACAATCCTACATTGTCATTGTCATTTCTTGTACCAGATTTTGTAATTTCTACTCTCCCTTTTGTAATCTTGATATTTTATGTATGGTCACTCCTCCAGTTTTTCATCACTCTTATTTAGTATGCAACACTGTAGCATACTAAATGTAGTTCCTGAGGTCTCTGGAACTATTCACTTTGAAATTTGGAAGGATCCAGTTTCTCTCTGGACAAACTTATTCTCCGATTCCTACAAGATATACATGAAATGGATTCTTCCTCTTCTTGTTTTTATTAACTTTGTACTGCATTAGAATGCATGCATTGTAACATCATACATGCATTAGAAAATGCCAGCACACAAGAGTATTTTTGTGCCTAGCAAAGAAGATATCTGTAAACTGATCTAGCTTTTTAAATTATGTGAGCATAAACAATTCAGATGTAAAGATTCTCTGTGATGGCAAAATAGGAAATAAATTGGTATCTTGTCACCATGTGAAATTTCATTGAAATATCCCAATTTATGCCATTTATTGGAAGACAAGCACTTATTTCTTTCACTGTCTTCAGGAAAGAAAAAATAAATAAATATTCTGAGTTAGAAATGATGTTAACTATAATATTAAATATGTTTCCAGCAGAAAATATAAGTACAAAATGTTCACAAAACCATAATCCTGTGGTTATGCTAAGAAGAAATTAAAAAAATGCAAACTAAATATTCAAGTGTAGAATTTATGTTAAATGAACTTGCAATAATTGTGTGCTAAAAAAATAAATCATGTTAACCCATGTGACTGAGATTTACATGGTTTCTCTTCTTGGAGAAACTACCTCATAAACCACAGCCCAATTATTCAATTTCCCTTACTAATTATGGAAACTACTCATTTCTTGGCCTCAAGCACTAGATGATGTATCTCTGAAGGGCAACACAAGATTTATCATAATCTGTGGCTCTCTTTATTTAATGAGAATAAAAATAAATACTTTAGAAGTTTCTGTGTTACAGGTAACTTTGAATTCTAGGTTGAATTTGATTGATGAGTTCTTTTATACTGAATGTTACAACTCAGAACAATTTCTGCTGCAAGATAGTTGCAAAAATTAGGGTATTCATATAAGAAAGCCCAAGTACTGATAAGGAGCAAATCTATCACTAGATCTAACAAGGCTACAAACCATTGCCTACTACCTGGCAAGACCTGCATTGCTTATCACAACTTGCAGGTGTTCATCTGCTATGATCTAATTAAAGAAAGCATTTAAACATAACATTGTTTTATCCCATCTTAGGTCATAAATGAATGATTCATCTGATTTCTTGTGTATTCCAAGGCTACTCTGAACTAATATTTAGGTGGTGCCTGAAAGGAAGTGGACAATGTCAAGAAAGGTCTGTAGAGATGTCCTTGCATATGTAAACTAAGCTGGATTCATCCTGGCTTCAGGATGTTAATTTCTCTTCAAAGCAAAGAATAATCAGATTTTAAAAATCCTTCTTGAATGTGGAAAAAACAATTCTTGGAAGAGGTTCTTCCATGCCAACCTCTTACAGTAAGCAAGGCAAGAGGTGTGGGATTCATCTACTAAAGTATATTTATGCAATGAGGATGCCTGCACCTGAGTCTGGAGAAAATCATTTGTGAGATACTACTGACTTAATTCCAAAGTCACCTTTAGGAATCTAAAACACATAAACTGGATTACGTCTCAAATGAACCTTTTCACTTCATTTCTTTGCACTGTTATGAAATGAGCTTTAGGCAATTAACTTGGATGCAACTGCCTACAGCTGCAAACAATGCAAGTTAGGTGAGACAAATTCCACACAAACTGTCCCAGTCTAGCCCCAAATATTTATCTGTAGAAAAACGTATTTCCTTTCAACAATTATGAAATTCAGTATTACATATTGGACTACAGTTTGATAGTTCTCACTAGATAAGATATATCAAGATAATAGGAAAAAAAAACCTGTATGCGATGGGCAAAAATCTCATACTTTTTCTGCAAAAGTAGTGACAAACTAACTGTGATAGCCTGCAATCTTTGTGTATGGTTTTTATCAGATATTTTCCAAACTATTTTAATGTATTAACTTTTTTTTTTTTTTTTTTTTTTTTCCACACTGTTGTTGTTATTTTAATCAACTGCTCATTCTCCTCCCATAAATATATTTCCTAGATTTTATTTTACTGTTTTGAGAGGATTGTCTGGAGCTTATGCTCCACCTCTGGATATATTGATTACAATGGGGAGATCAGCAACTGTCTGGGCACTAGAACACCATTATCATAAACACAGACTCTTTGTTTCTGAAGTGCTTCATTTTCTGCTCAAATATAAACATGGCTGTAGTGACATTTGTTCAAATAAATAGAAACATGCTTATGTTCCAACATCAACATGCACTTTACAAGGAAAATTCTTCTACTACTAATCAGTCTCTTTCAAATATAGGTTTTCTGTGAAGAAGTTATTGACAATATTCTGGCTAATTTCCAGAGCAAATTTCAACAGATCATTTACTTTATAGATGTTAGCTTGCATTATCCCCTAGTTTCTATAAAGAAATAGAAAAATCTACCAAAAAGCAAAAAGAAAGAACTCAACTATTGCTGGTTTGTGGTTTAGTACCCCATGTATGGGTGTCTCAGAGTGAGAGTATATCTAAGGAAAAGAATGATGGAAGAGTTGTAAAAAGTTAGTCCTGCAACTTGTGAGCCCAGGTAAACTGAATTAAAAGGACGAAATCTGTAAAGGAAGAAAGTATAAGTAATAAAGATAATAAGAGTGGAGTTAAAAAGAAGTATTGCCAGAGATACCCAGAGCTGAATGTGGGTTTGAGTGATGTTTTAAATAAAGGCAAGCAAATGAAATCTAAAAAGTAAAAATTCTAAGTACCTGCAGCAGAAATAATGATTATATATAGAAGGTATCATGATCATTAGCTGATGGACTCAACAAATCTGAAAATTAAATATACTATGTTGAAACAAAATTTCATTACTCCTCTGCTTCTTCTCTGAATTTTGCTTAACAAGTTTCCCTTTCAAAAAAAAACACAAGAAGGAGGAGACGCAACCCAGTAATTCCTTACTAAGAAAACAAAACAAAGCAAATTAGAACAAACAAACCAACTAAAATGGTGTGACAATCTAAGATAATATTCGTCGGTGTCAGATCACAACAGAATGTCCATACTAGAAGAAATAGCAATTTCCTGTAAGGACATTAAATTATGAAAAAGGATAAGAGAAAGGGAGAAGGACAAAGAGAACCAAACAACTCTTTTTATGTATTAAAGGTTTTGTCTAACCAAAACCAACCAACCAAACAAAATCAAACAACAACAACAACAACTGATTGAACCACATAAATGTTCTATGCTATATGATTTGAAAAATACAGATAAGTTCTTGTAGGAAGATGACTAATATTCTTATTTTTTTGAGAAAAAGATAGGTTAGGGTGACATTATCTCTATTTGATGCTGACATATCTAGATTGTCCACTTGTTTTAATACAGTATTGTAAAACCATGCTGTTGGCTAGTTTCAACTGACTTTTATGCAGTCAGTTGAAACTAGCCAAAACTAGAACAGAAACTTGTCTTTCAAGGTGGTTTTGCAACAGCTTGGACTTTGCAGGGGTAGTTTGGTAACAGAGAAGATACAGGAAAGGTTGTGTTTGTAGCGATCATCCTTAGTTATGCATAGGGTAAAACACTATGACATGATAGTCCTTGTGTTACAAGGACTGAATTTTAAACCTGATATATATTAGCTTTCTCTTTTTCATGAATCAGGTTTGCTTATTTACCACCCAATGCTATGCAAAAGTGTTTTTGTAACACTTTTCAGATAGCAACAAAGCAAGTTTCTGTGTGGTAAAATTGTGCCCTATAATGGCAAAATGTGTGTCCATATCTTTATCCTTTTATAATAGAAACCAAAGACTACAGTCATAGCCTAGTGTTACTGAAACAAGGAAGATGCATTACCTCAAAGGTAAGCACTGCAAAACCTCTCCTATGTCAAAAAGGGAAAACAAACAAACAACAACAACAACAACAAAAACCTCTACCATACCACTGGAAAAGAGGTAACCGAGGAATTCTGGAAAACATAAATTAAAATTTGACTTTGAGCAATTATGTGTCCAGTTTAAGATTAAACATCCACTTTGGATATATATTGTTACCATCCAAAATGCTTACAGCCATTTCCAAACTAAAACTACCTCTTTAGCCTTCTGAATTTTTCCAGCCTTATAAAGTCACAATTGGCCTATGGCCACAAGGATCAGGCACTGCACCTGCCAGTTTATGAAACTGTCTCTCAATGTAATTAAGATCTCTAGCTAGCTTTAAAAGTAAGCCAAACAGAAAACTTAATTTTGCTAGAAAAATAAAATAAAAACTGTAACATTGAGGAAAATTGTACCTCATTATTTGTCAGTAGCAAAAAGATATAAATATCTTAGAACAAGTTCTAATACTCTGCAAAGTAAAGCATCAAAAAAAGCTCTTTCTCCCCACTCCCCACCCCTTTTTCTTTTCTCCCCCCCTCACTCAGGACAAAAAAAAATAGAAAAAATAAATCACAAAAAGATATTTAGAACTTATTTCTTTTAAAAAGCTGAAACAAGGAATGAAATAAACATACAATCAGCAGAAAATATGGCTGACTTGGCTGATATATTTTCACCACATGTAGATTTGTAAGACGTGGTCAAGCCTATCAGAGTTCAAGAACCTTTTGGGCAATGCTCTTTGACATATGGTTTTATTTTTGGGTGTAGAGCCAGGAGCTGGACTTGATGATCTTTGTGGGTCCCTTCCAATTTGGGATATTCCATGATTCAGTGAGTCTACATACCTACTAACTTATAAATGCATAAATGCATACCATGTCATACATTAGACTGGAGATATATGTGAAGTGAAATAAAGGTTAACAGCTATACCAAGACAGAAAAGTAAAGAAATATGTTCTATTCAGCAGGCAGGTGCAAAAGCTTAATTCCTTCAATTTTTTGGATTTTCTACAACTGAAAAAGTAGTAGCTTGACATCTGGTTTCAGAAACTGTAAGACCAAGGGCAAACTCAAGACTCAAGTCTCAAAGCTCCCAAAAGTGTATATTCTGAGGCATATAGAAATTATAAGAGGTAATGCATGATTTATTTTTATTTTTATTTGTTTATGCAGCAAGCTAATTAACAAACAAACAAAAATGTAGCAACTTACACAGATGCCCCATCAAACATTACAGGGGAAGCACAGATGGGACACCATCAAGTGGCATAAATGCTCTAGTACTTATTTATATTTATATAAATATAAAGTACTTATTTATATCTCCATAATATTTTTCTGGATATTTGAAGGCCTGCAAAAATACACATTATAAAATGCTGATGAAAATACCAACACGTATTAAAAATCATAAAAACTTGTAAGTATATATTTATGTATGATGATAAGGCAAATAATGTTGTTTGGGTCATAGATGCTTCATAATCTATGAAGTTTGGGGAAAAAATGGTACAGAGACAAAAGGATATCTGTGGAAAAACAGTAAATATTAGGTTTTTCTAGCCTGAGATGAGTGCAGTTGTGTACAGACAACTTTTTCAAGAACTCAGGCTTCCAAAATTTTGGTCACTCAGCACTTCTGGGCTTCTTTTAACTGTCTAACTTATTTTGGTGTTTTAAGCTCCTGTAGCTTGTTTTAATTTAATTTCCATGGTGAGTCATTTCTGGACTATATTTATTTTTGGAACCTTGGTTTTGTTCAAAGAAACAAAACACATAAGAGAATCAAATGATCCTCTCATTTGGGATCAGAGTTCACTACATCATCAAATATTTAAAAAAGATTTTTAGATAATGGAATGTAATAATTTTTTCATTTAACTTTTCAATTTAAGAGGCATTACTGAAATGTCATCAGCATTTGGACAGAAAAGAATTAGATACCAAATATCTGGATCAAATGCTGTGCTGTCTTTATACACATCTATTCCTTCCCTCAATAAGCAGGTACAAAAATCAATCAAATGGGTGCAAAAAGCTGCAGCAACTGTGTTTTAAAAGGAAGAAAAACAAAACAAAACAAAAACCACAACAACAACAGCACAAAACCTCTTTTTTGTTCAGCACGTTTATAGTAAAATCTCTACTTCTTGAACATAATTTTAGGCAATACAGATTGGCAAAAATCATCCACCAAGAACTATGTAATGAGCCTGTTTTATTAGAAAGCATATTAGGAAAATATCTTGCCTTTCTTTTTGTGAGGGGAGTAAAATCCTGTTCTTTCTGAGAGGCTTTTTGTTGGTTTGTTTGCTGCTGTTGAATGATCCTTGGCTGTACACTGGAAAGGGCATTCCTTTAGGACTTTAAAGGCAAAGTAGAAAAAATGACATAAAAGCCTTGCTGGGATTTGATTGATGCACTCTCATATTTGAAGTTCACTCACAGCTTTGTGCTGGAAGACCGGGGTCACTCCATCCAGTCCTCTAATGAGACTGTGCATGAACACTTGCAGCTTTGTAGGCCTTGTTTTAATCAGAGATTGAGAAACACTCCTGACTGATAGTCTTCAGGATCAGATCTAAACAGAAAATAACATGCTCGATTTGGCCTCTGAAGGTGGGTTGAGCAAATCTTTGTGATGTATTGGAGCATTTGCTGAGTGCAAGCACACGTGGTGTGGTTCCTATTTCTGTCGGCAAATACAAATTTTTCACTCAGCAGGCATAATCAGAGCTAACTCGAGAGGAGAAATAACAAAAACTCAACAGCCCTTAGCAACTCAGCATGGCATAGAGGGATTTAAGACTTTAGCATTTTATCTCTATCAGTATGAAAATGTATGAGGAAATCTGAACTTTGGAAGTGCAAATAAACACATTTAACACATTATAAACCACCTATTCTTCCAATGACTCCTGCGTCTTTTCTTTCTCTTGTGTTACCCTTACCAGTCTCTCTCTTAAAATAATAACGATGGTTCATTAATTAGGGTTTAAAATAAAAAGAATTTATTTTGACAGTTATTTTTGAAGCAAGAGATGAAATGTGCACTATCTATTGTTAGCATCTCCAAACTGATCATGGAGGCAAAATCATGTTCTGCATTTCATCATGGTTGCTTCTCTGCAGCTCCTGTTTAATTCCCTTCTCTTGGCTGAGAGACAAATCCAATCCTCTGCTTCATGTTGCTGAGGATAAGACAACAATTAAAGTGTTAGATTTTCTACCTAAGTGTAATATATGTAATTTTTATTTGCAAAAGTAAAAATTACTCTGCAGTTTTAAGTGAAAACATTTGCTTTACCTCCTAGGAACTGTTGTGTAAATGGATATGGTTTACAACCACTAACGATTCACTATGTATGAATATCTGCATATAAGAAAGGACTTTGAAAAGGAATAGAAGGAATTGCTATGTGGGATAGCAAACCACAAATAGGCTGGAAGAAAAATAAATTCAAGAGCATATTTATATTAACACTGAAAAACATTTGAAACAGAGATTTAATACAGCTTTTTTTTTTTTTTTTTTTTTTTTTTTTTTTTTTTTTTTTTT
>CM021763.1:82051504-82069688 GCA_011075105.1 Heteronetta atricapilla | reverse complement strand
TTTTTTTTTTTTTTTTTTTTTTTTTTTTTTTTTTTTTCCTCAGCTTGCTTCCATGCCATCCCCATGTTACTACATTTGTTTTCTGTATCTCCCTCTTTATTCAATCTGCATCTGTTGCATTTCCTCAATGTGACATTTTCCACACCATGTTATCCCATGTCCTTATAGCAAACAGACTGTACCCGTGCATCCCCTTTCATTATAGGATTGGGCATGACATATTAATGCACTTGCATTTCATCACTGGATACCCTTTAACACATTTACCTCCCATGAAAATGTACTAAAAAGCACTTCTTTATAAGAAGAATTGAACAAGCTTGGATTTTGTAGCCAAGCAACTAAATAACAACAGCAACTACAACAAAAGTGCTTAAGTTGCCCGTAATTTAGAATGACTTCTCTGGTTTACTTTAGATTTCCTCTTGAAACTCAATTTTTGGTAAAGATGTAACATGTAAGCTTGGAAGAGACTGCTTCTACGTGGGAAAATTTAGAAATATGGAAATAGAAATCAAGCTTGTAATGGGAAATGTACTTAAATATAAAATGAGTGAAGTGTATGAAATGATCTAGTGAATGGCTTCAGATTCAGATTCACAGATTCTTAAGTGCAAAGCAGTAGATTTCCATTTCTCTACCAGAATTTGCAAAGGCTGTACCTGTTAGTACTTATTTTCATATCAGATGTTAGGCTGTTAGGATCACTCTTTGTTTTCATTCCTAGTGATTTTTTTTTTCTGTTACATTTAACATTTTAACCTGCAATTCAAACAAACAAACAAACAAACAAACAAACAAACAAAAAACTTGCACTAAGTAGATCTAACTGCTAACCACTTAGAGCTGAAAACAGCAACCTGTTATGAAACATTCTGTGGGTATTAATAGACAATGAGTTCTTTCACATCTTTTGGTTTAATTATTTCTCTCTAGATAATATACCTTATTTCAATTAGTGTGTTTATCTTTTGAAGACAACTAACCCTCCCTCTAATTGCCTTATTCCTAGAAACACCTTGCTGTTTTTTTGCTTTTGTTTTTGTTTTCCCTATACTTTACAGCTCAGTATGAAAAGCACCACCTTTAAATCTTTGCTGTCTCATGGGCCACAACATTGAAGAAGGGAAATGTTGTGGCCCAGGGCATAATTTGGTGTCCATATCAATGTAAGCTGTGACAGGTATGGCAACCCATTTAAACTTCTCTGCAGAGTGAGCGTTCAAGCTCCTACATTGTATTTCCTAGGGGCAAATTCTGAATTTGAGTGGAGGAGTAGCAATCTCCAGCTGAGGTGCAGAAATTCCCTAAAAGAAGACAGTTCAACCATCCAGCCACAGTGTGGGTGGGTCTCTAGTGAAAAGCACATCTGAGGATTCAGCCTAGAGACAGCAGTTCAAGGTGGTGAATGCGCTCCAAACCAAGTGTATCCTGAGGACAGACCTGCTTTCAACCAGCAAGCCTGCAAACACTGAGATCCAAGCTGTGTTTCTTTGTGAACCTTCCACCATGTTCATGTTACTTCTAAGAAAAAAGGAAGACTTTTATTATTATTATTATTATTATTGTTTCACATTTAATACTTGTCAAACTCTGTAATCAGCCCACTCAGTCTTCCTGATTAAAGAGATCTCCTTTACTAGGCATGTCCTCACAGAAGTCAACCCACTGCCATTTGTTTAAGAAGCACAAAGTGAGGCCCATCAATTTTCCCATGTTAAGAAAAAGCAGAACTAAGCTCAGGCAACAGCATAGTTCTGCCCTAGGTAGAATAGAAGTAACTACAGGTTACTTCTGTTAACATCACAAACATAAAGCTATACTTCAGCTTATTTTTCTGAGAAACCAAAGCTTTTCAGAAAATATCAGTTATTTTATCAGTTATTCAGCTTTATACTAAACAAGAGGAAAGAGAATTATGATGGTCTTTTTGTTTAGATAGCTGATACTTATTTAATGTTTTCTTTCCCTTTGGAAGCAATCATTTCCCCACTCCTCCTCCTTTTCTAATTTACCTTAGGGCTTGCCTGATTTCTTTTTGGTGAATTTCCAGTTTATGTTGCTTCACTAGCCAGATCCCATCCAAAACATGCTCTTGTTAGAGCCTGAGTTCACTCAGAGTTGCCATAAATATAAATGTCAGTTTAAAAAACCCAGCATCTTTTACCTTTACAAAGTGTTGATTTGTCTTCTTTAAAGTCAGTTTTCCAACATATCTTCCACTTACTGTATTCGCAGATTATTTGCTTAAATGTTTGATGTTACATTAAAATATATATAATATGCCAAACATGATTAGCAAAAGCAACTGGTCTGGGGAAAGGCAGTCAGGCCTTTGAAAAGAACCATAGTTGGATTGAGCTGAATAAGTTAGTCAAGTAAAAAATAGGAGATCAGAGAGAAGAAAAGGTGAAATCTGGTGAAGCATGGATGGATATTGATTAAAAGGCAGCTCTTATTCCACAGTTGCTAAACTCCTATTTGTCTTCTCCCTCTTCCTGAACTCTATTTACTACTATACATGGTCTTTCTTCAAGCATCACAGAAAAGCAATACAAATCTGGGTGAGATAATAAAGGATATGAGAGTAATAAAAAGGTCTTTTCTAAAGAGAAATTACTGTGCTTGAAAATACAGGGTCAAATTCCCTGATTAATTTCAGTGGTGAAGCTTTATTGAAAATCAGTGGGGATACAGTGCCAGAACAGAAGAAAATGTACACTTATGAACTGGTTGTGGTCTGTATGTTGTGCAATCCATGTACCACCTTCTTTTTCCAACACAATCACTCAGCACTTTCTAAAATTAAGCAGCTTACTGAGACCCATAGTGCTACTGCAGCAATGACTGCCTGTAAGCAGTCATACAACACAATTAGTATGCGCAAAACTCTTTTCTATACAATCAAAGCATATATGTAAATCAAAGTGAGACATCCTGCTTCTTAGGCAAAACAATATGATAAGATCAAATTACACTAGTAGCATTCTTTCTCTTTCAGGGCAAGAGCACCATATTCAGAAACTTTGAGAGAAAATTTTAGAATAATGTGTAATTGAACAACTGTCTAAGCTAGTGAGTTCATTGTTTGCATTTACACTAAAGAATTACCTTCCATTTTTTTACAATGTACTATAATAAAACAATTAAGATTGTTTATTCTATGTACGATAAAACAATAAAGATAATTATTAATATCTTTAAATGAAGGAAATGACTACACTTTTTCATTGTGGATGTAAAGATCTATATGGTACACGATATAAAAAGATATCATAAATGAGTGGATTAATAATTTAAATGCTTATTTAAATAAAGTGGCATACTAATACATATATATATCTGTATATCTGCACTGGCACTCCAAGGAAAGCTGTGAGTCAAGTTAACATGAGAAAAAGCCTTCAGGGGGAAAAGTATCTACCTCTCATGCAGAACAAACAGAAAGTAGAAAAGAAGTGCAGAAGCTCTTGAAAAATTTCACCTGCGTTAGGTAACTAGATACAAACACATGCTTAGCTAATTTTTGTTTACTTGTTACCTTGCAGCTATAGCAGGAACATTACTTTTTTTGGTAACTGAAGATAAAAATTAGCATCCCATCCAGCAAAATGAGCAATCTGGATGGGAAACAAAACATGGTTTGTTGTTATGTTTTGTTTTGCTTAATTCAGCTGTATTTTGGCTCTGCATTTTTGGCTTGAATACATTCCTAGAAATAGTTAGTTTCACTGACTGAGGGACAGTGGAGACTTGTTCAAGCTGGGTTAGGTTATGAACCAGGCACCCCCTGGCCAAGCAGCTGCCATATTCACATCCACCCTTCATGGTCTTCTGACGTGGCAGAAATATTAGTTTAAAAAAATGTAGCAATATTTTGGAGTCTTCCCTGAATACTTTGCACTCAGAAAGTTCCTGTGTGCATCTATGTTATTTTGAATGCCATCAAGGTAGATAAGGTGTTAAAAACAACAACAACAAACAAACAAACAAACAAACAAACAAAAAACTTGCTTGGCCAGCTTTCTAGGCTCCTTCAAGAGAAATGACCAAATGCTATATTGCCCGAATTAGAAGTGGGCACCAAAATACCTATGTGTGTAAGCAGAAAATGGACGCTTTGGATTTGACATTATTTCCCTTATATAAAAAATATAATATTAACTGAAAAAAAAAAGATTTTTTTTTTTACTTTTGAATAAATAGAAATGAAAAAGTGAAACTTTTTAAAATGAAAAGCACACTTTGTGATGCAGTTACGATACAGTAAAAAATAAACAGTAACTTCATACTTCATTTTTGCAGTAAGCGATGTATTGACATCCTATAGGAGCCAGCAAGACTCAAAATTACATTATATGAAAGTACAATATGTGAAATGGGCACCAAAAAAAATAAAATAAAATAAAATAAAACAGGCAGCAGAGGATGAAAAGGAGTATATTTTCCAGTCTTAGACAAGCATTGGTTATACATAACTGCTCTCCAAACACAAATGTTTCTAAATAAAAGAAAGAAAGGAAAAAAGAAAAAAAAAAAAAAGCAAAGGTCTAACTGCCATGTAAACTCATTTTAAATGTCATGTCTTATTAGAACCCAATAAGTGGAATGTCTGTTTTCCCCCTTTGGTTGAGCCATCAAATTTGTCAAAATTTTATGATAATTCATTCCATCATCCCTCAGACATTTAAATGACAGACAGTCCTTGGGAAAAAAAAAAAAAAAAAAAAAAATCCCTGTAATCCTACTCTTCATGTTAAACTGCCTCTAGAGAGGTTTTTAAAATATGCCACATTGTGGTAGGAGCAGAGCCCTAAACTTCTCAATTCCACTTATGATTTGCTGCCTTTTTGGAAAATGACAATAAATTGGCTCTCTACTATTCTTGACCCTTTGACTTCTGAACCATGGCTGTCCATGCCTTAACTTTGCTTGTTTAAGTCAGCAGCTATCGTATCACTCTGATCCTCTCCCAGAGGGTCTGGAGATTTAACTCTCCTGAACGGTTAAGCTCCCCCTCTAGTGTTCACTGCTCATCACATTATTCCTCCAAGAAGAGACATGTCACTTCATAACTTCTCATAAAGACAGTATCTTCTCTTTAATAGCTTAAGAGTATAATGGCAGTGGCAAGAAGATTAAAAGGTAAATAGAATTCTTGAAATCTGTTTTTATTTAGATTCCTTCTGCAAAATTTGTAAGAACAATAAGAAAATAACAGTGAAAATTCCTATTCAAAATTAGTGTGAAACAAAGTCCGATCTTACAAAATTATCCAGTGGCATGCAGAGTATCTAAATCAATCAGAGTTTAGAAGGCAAACAATATTACAGCATTATCCCTGGAAGGTGTCAATTCATACATAGGTGGGAAAGTTAATAACTGAAACCAAGGTGCAAGAATTCTTCAGTTAAGGGCTCATTACTAATCAAATTGAGGTAAGGTTTTTTCACTTATCTCTTTCTTTACTAAGTCTTGCCAGTGACCTGCAAAAGACATCCTTTATTGATTGAGGGTCAGTATATTCATATATATGGATGCTCA
Source organism: Heteronetta atricapilla (assembly GCA_011075105.1). Lineage (NCBI taxonomy): Eukaryota > Metazoa > Chordata > Aves > Anseriformes > Anatidae > Heteronetta > Heteronetta atricapilla. Next base: position 82,064,144 of record CM021763.1, on the reverse strand, counting down.
TCAATGATTTGGATTTACTCTAATTAAACAAAATCTAAATGAAATCAGTTAGTTGTAATAATCAAAATCTGGGAGACCAAAAGGTTAAAAGTTCAGTCTCTTTGTTAAACACAGACTTGGACCCTCAGCTAGACACAACCCAGAATTTATTGTCCTGTGGAAACATGGAGAAAATAAACCCTAGCACTTCAGATGAGGGTACATCAGCATGTCATCTGCAAACTTGAATTGATTTTATTTTTAAAGGCACACTGTTTGAATTGAACTGATGAATGTAAAAGCAGTCCTGAAAATGCCAAACATAAATAAAAACAATCTTCAACAATACTATTAAAAATTCAAAGCACAGATCCTGATCTGCAGAAAATCTTAGTCTGGATAATTTTTCCTAAACGGTATCTACTTGTGATTCTTTTAAGCTATTTTTTATATAGTAACCACTTCTTAACTGCATGGAAATTAAAAATACAAATAAAGAGAATTTTGACATATGACATGGTAAAAATGGCTGGTTTTGCTTTAGATATGAAAGTATCTGTTGAATGATCTCCAAGCAAAATTATGGTGGAGAAATTTAAGCTATTGTAATGATTCTCTTGCAACAGAAATGTTCTGAAAAATTACATTGATTGTGCCAAAATTTTGCATCAGGAGAAAAAAAAGATATCATGCACTGCTTGATAACTTTTACATGGCCTATTTTGGCTTCTCAACGTGACTTTTATTACAGCATTTAGAAACTGAAGTCAAAAAGATATCTGAAGAAAAACTTGAATGGATCTAGTATTAATTTTCCTCAGTATATTTGTTCATGAACAACTTCAATATTTGGGTTTTTCATTCCATATTACATTAACAACTTTAACTCCTTACTGCAGTGGACTGTTTTGCCCTTCACATGCTTCTGCAAGGTATACACAAGTCATTAGCAAAATTGTTGTGCTTAAAGAAGTATTGTAGAAGAGAATACAATCAGGAATTTTGCAAGCTTCTGAAAGTTGTTTATTCTGCTAGTGCTGCAGCAGAGCTCTGTAATCAGAACTGACTAGAGCAGTGACTTGCAAGTATGTGTGGATTATATCTGTGCTGGGAAATTTCTAGCTGAAGTGGACAGAACTATTGAAATTCAGCTTAGTGCAATCTCTTTACAAAAGTGAAAATTCTGAAGTGCCATAGAAATAAGCTATATAAGTGCAAAGGTAGGGCATGGGTTGATTATTTTGGAAGAAAGTGACAGCTAAATATAAGACTATGAATCATCTTCAGCATCGTTTATTCTGGGTACAGGACAGAGAGCTGAAATATAATGAGCTTTGAGTAATGAGGACATTAAATCGTCCATAAAGAGAAGACTGATGTCTTCCTTATGTGCAGATTACTCTGAGTTGCATGTAAAAGCTAGTATCTAAATATCACGTTTCAGTCCTGAGGCACAAAAATGGCAGCACCCATCTTGTCCTGCTGTTCTCCAATGTTCTCCAGGAGAACACATTGATGAGGCTAAGTAGAAGATTTCTTTATGTAGTTATGTAGCTCATGGCAGAGCAGATGATCAGATATGTTGCAATAGCACTGCTCTGACTTGCAAAGCAAGGAAACAAGTCAGATGAGAAGTCCAACTCTGAAGTAAGGAGAAAATAGAACTCGAATTGCAACACAGAATCTTACTTAGTTTCTAAATAGTTCCTCTGCAAAGAAACTGATTTCAGAGGAACAGGATGAAGAGAAGACTTTTAAGACGATGTAGTCAGAAAGACAGGAAATAAGGACATGACCATGCTATCTACTGTCCAAACCTCCCGATATAGAAGAGTCAGAACCAAGGGACATACACAAAATTTTACTGAAGCATTTTTGTCTTGAATTCTGGTTCCTTCAGCAGTAGACATCAAAATAAAGAGATATAAAGATAGTTACAGACATCCAAGACTAAAAGATATCATATGCTTCAAAATGTAAATTAAAAATGATGGAACTGACTGATAGAATAGAAATAAAATGAGTAAGGGAATGATTATAAATAAATAGAAAAAAGAACTGCTATGGGGTTCTTCATAAAAATGTGTGTAATATCTCATTAATCAATGACACTCACTGCTACAAGACATTATGCCCTAAATAAGTTCAAATAGAAGGCTTAACATACTTCTGAACTGAAAACAAAACAGAACAATCTACTGAAGTTAATAAGATTACAACTGTAAATCCTACATGAGATAGATTAGAATAGAACTTCACTATGCAACTCATTAGATTTGAAGGGTATCCTATCCCTGAAGAAGATATTTCAGTGTCATTTGAAACAATGCAGAGGACTCTGAGATTAATTAAAAATCTGTTTTCTATAATACCTTTGTGGTTGCCCTAGCTTTCCAATAGAATAGTTGATACCATAAGCATATATCTGAGAAAAGCTTGAACTTCACATATCTGATCATCACCCAAAGAAATTATATATAATTGGGCATATTTCCCTCTTTCGACTAGTAAAACTTACTAAATAGTTTAATAAGATTCAGTTCACAGAATCACAGAATCATCTAGGTTGGAAGAGACCTCCAAGATCACCTAGTCCAACCTCTGACGTATCAATAACAAGTCTTCCACTAAACCATATCACTAAGCTCTACATCTAAATGTCTTTTAAATACCTCCAGTTCTCTTAAATTATTTCCTCCCTTATCACCTAGTATGATAATATAATTCAGATATCTACCTATAACCCTTATAGGACTATAATAATATTAAATCTGCTTGTGTCTTAAGCTTATATACAAGTTCATTTGGTACCCAGTAAATATTTCCTTCTTCAGTAATTTCTCGAGTGTAGCTTATATAATTGTATTATATCATAGAAAACTCAGGAATAAAACATCCTGTTGTAACTTCAATTAAATCAAAACTATTTCTGGCTTGTTTATGAGAATGATGGGACAGAATGATGATGAACTCTCTTCCTACCTATTTAAAATATGTTTCGGGATATTACTTCATTACTGTATATCCAGCTGTCTTCTACATTTTTTAAGTTTAAGACAGCATAACAAAAGAAATTGCTTAATTTATTTCCTTGGAGATTGTAATGGAAATTGCTTGAATTGCTAGTAGGCTTTAGGTTTTCTTGTTTAATGCAGTAAGAGGTCTTTTGCATGAGCATGTTTGTTTTATATGGGAAGGAATTATTTCTGGAGACACATCTTCTGAGTCTAATTCTGTGGTCAGCTTTGTGTCCTTTCTCATCCCTTGCAAGAGTTCATTCCATAATTGAGGATGAGCCTATAAAGTTGATAACTTTTTATTTCAGCTCTCAAGCAACCCTCTTGTTAGTCAACAGTTGCACTGAGCTGCGGCCATGAAAGGTCATGGAAGGAAAGACAATCTGCAAGAGCAAGGATCAAACCTACGGAGGGATCTCAGCTGCAGGCCAGAGACCTTGAACTAGACTCTAAACTACAAAGTCAACATGGAAAGCAGAGCACTGTACTAATGTGTTAAAAGCAGCAGTGGCTACTGAACAAGCTGATTGAGAGAATTTCTTAGTGGGCATGTATTTGTACACACACATGATTATATACAGTTACTAGTTGCTTTTTCAGGGTGTGTGCTTTGATCCTTAGATATAATAAGCAGCAGGAATACTCACTTACCTATTTTTTTCCTCTTCAATTTTTTTAGCAAATGCTGGTCAAGCTGATACACATAAGCTCCAAAGCTATCCAATTTTCATTAACATGAACATTCTCAGAAGCAAAAAATAAAAAATAATAAAAAAAAAATTGCTATCATTTTAATAGTGAACTCTAGAAATTCAGTCTTTTTTTTTTTTTTTTTTTTTTTCTTTTTTTCTTTTTTGTCTTGTGGATCTTATTCACATGATTCTTTGGAGAATCAGTCAAGACTCCTTTTCCTAGTACAAATCAGTTTCTCATGCCTGACAGTGCCTGTTATGGATTGAAGAATCACAAAGTTCACATTTGGATTTCCTTAACAACATGTTTACCTTCCATTTAACACAGAGATATTGCCAAATACTTTAAAGGACAAACACATGGACATTTTTCTAAAATGCTTTTTCAGCTTCTAAAAATTATCCCTCCGCCATTATCTGATTTCTGATATCAGGCCTGCCTTTTAAAAGACCCCCCTTCTCTATCTTAAAATACATAGTTTTAGCTGGAAAAATTAAACTCTACAGAGCTTTTTCTATATCTTACAATAACACAATAGATACTTTAGAAGAGGAATTCCCCACTCATATAGTATAAGATTCAAGTTGTACTTGTTATAGGTAGACTAGAAGGGACTGTTTTCAAGGAACTTGCTCACTCTTTTTGCACCATTGAAGAAGAAAATAGCCTTTTCAACTTTGCAAGATACCTGACACCCAGAGGAAGAGAATGGAAAGGAAATGGCGTGGTGAATCCTTTACCCACCCTCCTGCATGTTTGGATTTGGCTGGTGAATTTAACAGAACATTACTAAAAGAGTATAATCAATGGTTGTGACTGACCTATTCTAGGCTCTGCTCTGACACTGTCTACTAAAACAAGTTTGTTTGTTTGTTTGTTTGTTTGTTTTTCAGTTTTCTAAAACTAATGATCTAGTGATCTAATGATCACTTTTAGTGGTCTATATATTGTTAAGGCCTATTATTTTAAAGTTAGAGAATTGGACTGGCAAAGAAAGTGTAAGATTTAGCACTGCTCAAGATGCATAATTCCTTATGCAGTCTTTTGCTTGTGAAAGTAGTAGCAGATACACACCATTTGAAAACCTACACATTTTCAAAATTAGCTCTGGTTGTGTTCTTACATGTACAGAACACTACTCAAAAAATACTAAAGGGCAAAATGTCCCCAGTGCATAAGTTTCTACTCAAGTATACTGTAATTTGGAGACAATTTTTAGAAATTATTTTTTCCATGAATGGTTATAAAATGTTTAATTGAGTTATTATTATTTTTTTTTTCCTTTTACGTTAACTTTCTGTTACCAAGTCCCTTAATGGAGTTTGTACTTAAGGCTGAGAGTAATGCGGATGCTCAGTTTGCTAACTATCACATCCTGAAGGAATTGCATTTTTTTCTACATTTCTTTGAGATTTAGAAAGTATATTTCTTGCCTGTTAAAAATGGTGTATTGGCAGCCACTGAACGGGTGTTCAGTAGCACATATGGCAGAAGTAAAAGTTTTTTGCATCACTTTTATGCATGGGTTTTAGCGTCTCTTAGGATGAGCCACCTCTGAGTTGAAAACAGAAGATCAGTCTCTACATCCATTACATATTTTAGACTTCTCTGCAAGGTGGCAGTGATGTGACATGACCTTTACTAGGCATTTTGAAAAATGCACGGACACTCATATTTCATGTTGACTGTGGAACATTCACTAACAAGGAGCCATGACTTCTAATTGACTAAATAACATAGCATTGCTTTAATATTGAGTTTGAATGTGCTTTTATTGAATATACTGAAGGCATCCAAAAGTAGTGTTTCACATCATTGAAATGGATCATTTTGGAACTTGAAACTTACAGCTCCTGATTCTCAAAGGCAACTGATGAATGTATGAACAACTAATTTATGGCTGAGAGTTAAGGTATCGTTAAGGTGATTTGATAGCTTTTCTGATACTTGACTGACTTGTCCTTTAGAAGAAAGCTATGGCTCTCTAAGTGTTTCTCTGTATTATATCTGCTATGAAGAGGCCCGCTGAAGTTTGGACAATGCAAAGAAGCTCTCACAATTTTTGCTCAGTCATTCTTATATTCCAGCCATAGGACTTGTACATGCTTGCAGGAAACATCACAGAATATGTGAGTACGACATTTGCCTGGAATTAGATACACTGATACCTGTCAACATCTGAGAGAAAACAAAATAAGAAGTATTGAATGCACAGATTCTTTTTTATTTCTTTCCTTCTTTAACAAAACTAATTTTTAGGATTCTTTTAACATCCTGGGTTTACCAGAATACTTCAGCTTCCAAAGAAGATATAGTACTATTTGATCTTTCTTAAGGAACTATGTTTATGACGAAATAAGGGAAGCCCAACAACCAAAGATAAAAATGGGAAATGTGGAGATCTTCAAGATCTGCAATAAATACCTTGAAAAATATTTTCTTTTTGTTATTGTTGAGAATGCTAAACAGTGAATACAAGAAAGGGAACTGTAATGTTTACCTTAGTCTGCAAGTTTTTTGTGAACTTATCTCAAAGACTGTTGTTAGATGACAATATTAAAATACCCCAAAACTGATAATGATTTGGCTTCACACTGTGTTAGACAAAACTGAAGAGATTCTAATGATGCCTCAAAATTAGCAATGTATTACAATAACACTCAATTACAATGTTACCACCTTACCACCAAAACACTTACTGTCTTATCAAGGAAGACACTGTATCTGCCATTAGTGCCAAAAATGTCACACAGGGCAGAAGAATAGAGGAACAGCGTCTGTTGACTCTTATCGTCCCATGTCTTCTGCATATTTCAAAAGATTTTTTATGAATTTTTATTCCAGAGTAAGACTCTGTCTGTCATAGACAGGATATCCCCTATCCTATGCTTAACCATGGAACATAGGAAGCAGAAATCTTTCATCAACCTATAGCTTTTCTCAGGGTATTGGGCATCCTGAAGGCTGGACAATGTTTGCTGAAAGTTTAGAAGATGGTAGAGACTCCTTATAACACATGGTGATCACGCTGCGCATCAATACTGTAAGCTGTTACTGGTGTTAAGACGAATTCCCTTGAAGATTTTAAGGTCAAAGTTTTTGCAAGGTTTTGTAATATTTGTCCCCATAGTTTCAGAAATTTGTAGTTGGTGACTTAGTTTTGAGTCTTTCAGACATGTTGAGGCATATCAAGCATGCCTGTGTCACTTACAATCAGGTCTAGGAAGGGGCAAAGTAGATTTTCAAAGCCCCCTCATGTATGTTATGGCTTTGGAGAAAACTTGTCAAGACATTTAGTTCATATCTTACTTCTTCCATGTAATTTCAAAACAATACAATACCATCAGTGTTACCACTATCCCCTTTGTGATTTTTTTTCAGTTGCCCACACATAAAAGTTGACGACCAAAGATGTCAAATACATGTCAAATACACCTGAAATCACAGAAAGGATTGGGAAAAGATAACTCTTGACACTCAGCATTACATCTGGTATCTACCTCAATCAACTTGTTAACAACAGTTTGCTTAATACAAGTTGACAGAATTAAAATCACATTGACAAAATTTCTGCTATGGTTTAGCACAAAAATCATCCAATTACCCTTATTTGTATGTATTATTGTCCCCCACAAGAATGCATACCATATTTTGTCCCTTCTTCACAGTGAGACCAAGAACCTCTGAGAAGAATAACAAATCTATGCTTTGCTAGGAATGAATTATGAGAAGAATGAGAAGAGGAATAAAATAGCAATGATATAATTTTCAAAGCCAGGTTTGCGTGGTGGCCCTAACAGTTCTTTGCAGCAAGCAAATTACTTCATTTTATTTCACAGAATTTTGTGGAAATGCTGTTCAGATACTTCTGATAATTCTGGAATAGAGTGGAGTAGTAAAGTAATCTTCTACCATGCTCATGTATGTTTATATGGAAGCGGGTACATTAGATTCTACAATATAATGCCAGATTAATATTGTTTTCTTGAATTGCTCACTAAACTGTGAGGGTCACAATTGATGATAATCTTCAATACTGATCATTATACAAGAAAGAGTGCAAATGAAGAACAGTGCTGACTTCTAAATTTGGGGAAGGAAGCTAACTTAAATTTGATATATCTTCAAATATGCATTTTGGGAAAAAATTTTTCAGTTAATTTATAGATGGCAATTTCAATGAATACTTTGAATTATCTGCTGCCTAAATGTTCCTCAAAATTACTTTTGGTCATTCCAACATGTCATTTGTGTATTATGCTGCTAAGATTATTCACTTTTATATTGCTAATACACAGAAAATAACTCCAAGAACTGTCATAAGGAGAAAAATTCCTAAGTATGAAGTGCATTCTGAAGTCAACTTTAGTGAAAAAACAGTATCTTGAAATAAACAGGATTGCACAAGAAACATGGATGTAAGATGTGGGTGAATCTTAAGGTCAATTTATGTTTAAATTAGAATCAAATAACCATTAAAATCATTTACAGAAGACATCTGGGCATTGAAACTGGATTGCATAAGAAAATTGTTCTCCTTTTCTTGGACTCAGCATTAATATAGTTGCCATTCCTAAATTACTTCTGAAGATTGCCTTTTGTATTGTAATGGAATTGTTGTGCAAATATGGCTTACTACATAAAATTAGAGCTGTTATACTGTCCCTTATGGTTTTGTGCTAATCTATAAAGAGTTTACTATGTCCATATAAGTCACAGTAGATTCTGCCCTCTGGTGCCCCATGGTCTGTTCTGCTACTGCTGTACTCCACACCAGGGTGACACTGAAAATAAATGCAGCTCCTGTGATTGAAAAGGAAATATATACATGGAAATATATACATATGCATGCAGGTATATGTATGAATCAAATTTTATGAGAAATGAATACAAATACTAAGATGGTTAAAGTGCAAAAGAAAATCGCAGCACTCAACAAGATCTGCATTGTTCTTTAAATTTGTTATTAATCAATATGATGAAGTATTTTATCAAGATCTATATAAACAGAACTTTTGTGGCTACTGTTTCTCAGACTGAATTATTAAACTTTTAGCATAAGGGAAAAAAAGGAAATTGATGGATATTTCCACCTTTTCTGCTTATTATCAAAAACTGTATGTTTTGTGTATTTAAAATTAACATTACAAGAAAAGTAGTTCAACTGTACAGATTTGTCTGTTGGTACATGACTGGAAAAAAATCCCATTTAAAATGACAGTTTAGTGTTGAATTACAGCCATTTCAGTGTGACTGCTATGCAATCTTATGCTGTTTATCAGTGTAAAATGTTTTTCTAGCTTATCAAAAATCATATTTCCCTTTTTCTGGTTCATTTATCAACAGAAATACCAGATAAGCCAAACTGAAAAGAAAATCTGTGTCCACTGGTTGAACATTACAAAACCATGCTTTCTTTTTATATGAAGAAATCACCTGCATATACTCTAGTGTCCTTGATTTGTAGTTTATGCATTACCCATGTAAGCAAAACCTCCAACAAAAATAAGGAATCTCTATCCGTGTCCATTTGAATCAGAAATACCCTACGAGGAAGAATATTCCAACACATATCAGCATCAAATATTATGATCCACATGTTCAACAGCTGGCAGTTTTGGACTAACAGGAACATTGGAAACCAAACAAACAAAGATAGGGGTGATGTTCCAATTTATTATTATTATTATTATTGGTAAATTGATATATCATCACATTTGAAACTTCATATAAATTCCTCAAGTTTATTGTAGAACAACATCACATACATACAATCACTTTTGTCTGCACCAACATGAAATAATATGTTAAACTCCCATTCATCTCATAGAGAGACAGAGTCAATAAAAAGTACTCATTCGGCAGAAGCAGGAGGGAAAACAAAAGGACTTAATGAAATGATCTTTTTACAAAATGCTAAGCGAGGGTTCTCTCCGAAAACTGCATTAAATCCAATTCTATTTTCTTAATGTGGCTTGGAAATCTGTCTTCTGAAGCTCTGTCTCATCTTTCTAAACACCAGTGACATGACTTAAAAAAAAAAAAAATAACCATTTTCGGGCCCGCCTCCCCCCCCCCCCCAAACCCTGCCAACTTTGCTATGGCTCTCTAAATAGCCCAGAAGAGATAAATCAAAGCCTGAACTGTAACCTTACGCTTATATACTTGTTAAATGACTTTTTTACAGTCTGTTATTGCTAGAAATTGGATTGCTTTTAAACTAATGTTGTCTGGCGGGCAAAAGTGAGTGAAACCGCAAAGCCTGGAGGAACACTAATTACTTGTTTTAATTAGCAGCAACTTTCACTGGAGTATAATCTCCCTACAGGCCACTTTTCGGTAGGTGTGGAAAATAATTAAAAAAAAAAAAAAAAAAAAAAGCCCACGATGTAGAAACAAACCAATAATCTCTTATTTGCCCCTAAATGAGAACTGCACTCTTGCTAGAGCGCAAGGCATACCATTTAGTATGATCGGCTCGCCCCGGGGGAAGCGGGGCCTACAACGCAGGCTGCTCAGTTCAGAGACCTTTAGCAATCAGCGGCACAATGGAGCCCCTTATTTTATGCTGCTACATCATAAAAGTGCTCCTTTTGTTACATTTCCCTCCTCTAAAGGGCCTTAATCCCTTTCTTTTCAGGCGGGCCTGCGGTGAATTCCTAAGGGACATCCCACTCGCCACAAGGACTGCAATGGCCCACTCAGGAAGCCACGTTGAAGCTTTCAGCCTTTTTTATTTTTTTTTTATTTTTTATTTTTATTTTTTTATTTTACCCCCCACCCCCACCCCCCTTCCCTTGCCGCCACTCTCCGGAGAGAAGAGAGTGCTTTTCATTCCCCTCGCCATAGGGGGAAACCCCTTATTAATGACTGAGAGCGCGAAATTCCTCCACTCCCTCCAATGTCACCATTTTACCACAGAAAGGCATCTCCTCGGCCTGGATATCAAACATGGCTTCCAGCAGGTGGACAGTGCTGGAGGACACAAGGCCGAGAAGCAGGGCGGTCATGGGGAACCTGGCCTCCAACCTGGGCCTGTGAAACCTGCCTCGCTTGCCAGGGACTAAATTATGATTGCTTTTAAGGCCTGTAAGAGCTCGAATACAGATGTTCTTCATCCAGAGTACATGGGATTGCATAGCATCAGGACTGACCCAGATTGTTATTACTTTGTGAATAGTGGGTGGCATAAATTTCAAGAAGAAATGAAAAAAAAGGGGGATGCCTCTGTTTTGATAATTGTTTAAAGAAAGAGCTACAGAAAGTACTGGCGTCTTAATTAAACATTGTCTGGAGTTGTAAGCATATGCTAAAGCCCATTGCAGATATAAATATATGATGGATATTTACAAACCAGTATACCTATGTATATTTTTTTCATTTCAATAATATATACATTTCTTGGCTTTTAAGATGAAAAAATAGAGTATCTTCACTGCTGATATGCATTAGTTTATGTCAAGCAGACTAAGCTTCTCAATACAAGATCATCAGTGTACAAATACAGGTTTTACTACATTGTAGAGCTATTCCAACTTTTGTCTGCTGTCTTGTGTACACTCCTTTAAAGTCTGACCTCTTTGATCTACAAGGTATTTTTCCCCTTTAAAAAATGCAGAAAATTTGCCTGCAACAAAAATACAAGTATCTCTTAATTGAGTGTTAAATTTTAGGTGCCAACTCTTGTTAACTGGAATTTGAAGACAACTTACAAAAATGTTCTCCAGTGATGATCATGCTTTTCTATATATAATGTATATTTACTAATATATATATGTATATTTATATATATATAAATGTATATGTATGTATATATATATATATTTACTAATATATATATGTATATTTACTAATTTAATGTATATTAAATGGGAGTGCTGGTGGATAGTCGGCTGAATATGAGCCAGCAGTGTGCTCAGGTGGCCAAGAAGGCCAACGGCATCCTGGCTTGTATCAGGAACAGCGTGACCAGCAGGGCTAGGGAGGTGATCGTCCCCCTGTACTCGGCTCTGGTGAGGCCGCACCTCGAGTACTGTGTTCAGTTTTGGGCCCCTCGCTACAAGAAGGACATCGAGGTGCTTGAGCGGGTGCAGAGAAGGGCGACGAAGCTGGTGAGGGGCCTGGAGAACAAGTCCTATGAGGAGCGGCTGAGGGAGCTGGGCTTGTTCAGCCTGGAGAAGAGGAGGCTCAGGGGTGACCTTATCGCTCTTTTTAGGTACCTCAAAGGAGGCTGTAGCGAGGTGGGGGTTGGTCTGTTCTCCCACGTGCCTGGTGACAGGACGAGGGGGAATGGGCTTAAGTTGAGCCAGGGGAGTTTTAGGTTAGATGTTAGGAAGAACTTCTTCACTGAAGGGGTTGTGAGGCACTGGAACAGGCTGCCCAGGGAGGTGGTGGAGTCACCATCCCTGGAAGTCTTCAAAAGACGCTTAGATGTAGAGCTTAGGGATATGGTTTAGTGGTGGGCTGTTAGCGTTAGGTTGGAGGTTGGACTTGATGACCTTGGTGTCTCTTCCAACCTGGAAAATTCTGTGATTCTGTGATTATATATATATGTATAGGTACACAGGTATGACTACTTTTCGATCATTATAGAAATCAGTCATTAATTTGTTGACATACATCATGACATATATATCTGTTGTTGGAGTAGATAGAACACAGGAAAAATGTTTTCAGATATGCAGGTTGCAGATGCTGGATTGACAGCTGTCACATTCCATTCAAATTTTTCATATTTTGGTCTTAATTGATCTGATGCAATGATACATGGAAAAAAAAAGGAGAAGGGAAAAAAAAAGGGGGGGCAGGGCAGGGCAGGGCAGGGCAGGGCAAGGAAGAGAAGGGAAGGGAAGGGAAGGGAAGGGAAGGGAAGGGAAGGGAAGGGAAGGGAAGGGAAGGGAAGGGAAGGGAAGGGAAGGGAAGGGAAGGGAAGGGAAGGGAAGGGAAGGGAA